>NSJX01000036.1:194665-290198 GCA_002286715.1 Dentipellis sp. KUC8613 | reverse complement strand
GTTTTCCTCTGCCGAGACTGCCTCCCCTTCTGCAGAAAGGTCTAGCCCTGCTCAACGATTCGTCATTCCCACTTCCTATAACCGCCACCATCCCCATAATCTGGTGACCTCTGCACCGTCCCAAAATCGAGTGCGGAACAGAGCTTGGACAGATCGTCAACGAGAAAAAGCTGAAGAGTCGCTCGCTAATCCTGTATCTTCTACAGGAGACCTGGAAAACAGAGTACGTGTAGCGGTGTTTCATCTTCCTTGCATAGCTGACGTTCCGTCGTCCTAGCTGTCAGACCTCTACAAAGACGGTGTCAGGACAGATAAAGATAGATATATAGCTGTTCCCGCCGATTGTATACAGTACGTCAGAACAATTCAGAACTGAAACAGGTTATCGCCGCTGACCGCATGAGATTAGGGATCACATTCGCATCAATAACTCAGACGACAGCCTCATGGCTTTTGTGTGCACATCTTTATCCGAACACCTCCGTAATTGTCTGTCTTCCACCCTCAAACTGTGCGTGGGAGATGCCATCTTCAAGGATGTCGAATCTCGTGACGCCTGCAAGAATTTCAGCTTCAATGCTTACCATTTTTCATGGTACAATCGGCATGCCACCAAAGTAAGTAAAAATTTCCCCCAACACTGCATCTCCTGGTTCTAGAATTAAAGTCTGTGTGTTAGGGGATTAACGCCCCTGCGGGCATTTCCCCCATCAACCTTTCTGTGAAGGGAGCCAGGCGAACAAATTACTCCCAGATGCTACCTTACCTATCCGCCGACATGGAAAAGCACAGCGATGTCTTCCAGGATCTCAGGGATTTATTTCAGGACATCATACGAGCTGTCGAAGCTAAAGTACGTGTTTTCGTTCGAAATTGGATATCACGTTCTCCTGCTCAAGGGAGTATCAGCTTAAGGAATGCTTGCCTGACGAATATAAGTTGATGATGGTAGATGCCGAGTTCTTGCCAGGCAACGCACAGTCTTTTGTACGGCCCTTCCTGGGCTGGGTAGTCAACATCAACATCGTCGCGGAAGCACACAGAGATGGCAAGGATCGCCATTACTGTCTGGTTATGCCCATCGGCAACTTCGAGGGCGGTGCGTTAGTGCTCTACGAACAAGGGCTCGTCTTGGAGCTGCGCAACGGAGACTATGTGGTCTTCGAATCCGGTAAAACCACACACTTCAATCTGCGCTATCGTGGAGAGCGGTCGTCCTTCGTCTTCCATACTGATTTCGCAATGAAAGACTGGGAGGAAAATCGAAATAATTGGCAAAATCACGTCCTTTGATATTTGTATACTTTATTTCTCTACACCATACCATAGCTGCGTAAGGGCCAGAGTTGTTGCCAAGGTGGCGGGAAGCTATGATGAATAATAAATAATACGCGAGGAGCAACCAACCCGGCAGCGCTTTCCGACCTTTTCCCCCTTCCTCCTCCTTCACGTTCATATCTCCCACCCTCCTCCGCTACTCTGATACCTTTCCTTTCTTTCATTAGAACTCAATGGCTGGCAGGAAGAAGAAGCTGCCTCGCTCCTCCCCAGAGCCGGCTGCGAGGCGCTCGGTCAGGAAGTCCGCGCCACCATCCTCTGCCACGTCGACCAAGGCCACTTCTGCAAAGAAAAACCAGAAGGCTCGACTTTCATAATCATACCCTCCTCGTAGATTTGTTTACTCACTTTGACAAAGCAGGTAGCTGCCACCAAGAAGAGGTCGAAGGGTGATGCAGACCTGAGCGATGAAGTAGAAGAGATCCCGCCTCCGAAAAAATCCAGGAATGCTGCTAGCAAGAAGAACAACAAAAAGGCTCAAGCAGCCGCTGAGAAGGAAGAAGAAGTACGCGGTAAGTTTCGCAGCGCCAAAGCTAGCCGTGTTTCTTGAACCTGGCCTGATGTGGTCCTGATGTTACTGATACTGTGATGAGCGAAGTTAGAGGCATTACCTTGAAGATGATGGAGGCTGAAGGCAAGCAGCAGGCCAGTGACGATAGCGACAACAGAGATAAGGACAGTGGCGACCACCAAGACAACGACGCCAACGACATTACTGTCGAGAGCCATGCAGACCTCGATAATGAGGAGGAAGAGCTCCTAAGAGACCTGCGTACGCCTCGTACAAAGGAGAAGCGTTCCGACGATGCTAGTGGGTCGGAGTCAGAGGAAGATGATGAAGAAGATGACGAAGAGGAGGACATCGGTCAGTCACTGCTCTCGTCTAAATAGATGCTTAACTCACTGAGATTTTACTACACAGAAGAGGACAAGGGATACGACAACTCTTCCGAAGATGAGGGGCAGGAAGATTCTGACGTCGAGGAGGAAAGCCAGGAGGAGAACAACGTCGGGCAAGGGAACGCCAGTCGCTCTCGTAACTCTGCCTTCCAGGGGACGCCAGTGCGTGTATTGTTACGACACCTCTGGCGCTTTACTAAATGCAATCATCTGTCACCTGTTTCGAACAGCTGGTGGAATGTCGACAGTACACGAAGCAGAAGTACGTACATTCATCATCCATCAGAGTTCTGTGATCTCTGATTCACCAGTTCAAGGGAGAACAACTCAACTACTCCAGTCAAGACTACAACTTGGATCACTCGTGACCTGACAAAGGCTTTCGGGCCAGCGACGGCAAGACTGGCCCTCAAATCCCGTGAGCAACTCCGAGTCATGGTAAGTACTGAAGACGGGTTCCCTCTGTCGACTGTAGGGCAAGATACGTTTGTCTGGGATGCTATGCATAGGGTAGTTGCAAAGGATCGGGATTCTACACTTCGCGGGGAGTTGAAAGAGTTAGAAAAGGGCTTAAAGGCTTTGGCAGGAAAGTCAAATGAGCAAGAGACTGAGCGCCTGGAACGGGTGACCACTTTCGTGCGTATAGAGTCACCGTCTTCGGTTTTTTAACTCTCGATAGCTTACTGCAGGACATGACTATAGATATGGGCAGGGGTCACACAAATGCGGGGGCAGATCAAAGACGAGGCTTTCCGAGCTTGTGAACGATACTTCGCTTTCGAAACCTTGCTCTTCAACAACACTAGCGAGGTCAAAGACAAGGTTGAGTGGCTTCTGTCGGAAGATGGCGGACCTCCGGTTTTTACCTTCGGCAGCATTGACATGAAAGTAAGTGGCTACCCTTCTTTCTTTTCACATGGCTCAAAACGCTACCCGTTGAAGGCTAAGGCCTACGATGAGACGCAAGTATTGGGTCTCCCAATTGTAGCTATTATTATAGGCAAAACGTTCTATGGAAAGCAAGCCAACGCCAGCAAAGCAGCATATAGCGGGATCTATCACTCGCTACCAGTGCGATTGATTGCTTTGGTGTTTGTCGCGGTGCGCCGGTTTCTGAAACGTAGATATCTGTTCTGATGTGCATTTAGATTGAGTGCTGTATCACAGCCTTCCGAAACGGAATTCGGAAGGATGTCCAGTTCACGGACTCCGCCTTTCAAATGCAGTGCGTATATGGACTCTCTCACTAGCAGACGACAAGGCTAATCATGGGTGACTGGAAAGATACCAATACTATTGGGAGATGCTTGACGACTTCAAAGAGAAGATGCCGGTATTCTGGGAGACCTTTATTGTGGATCTACGCCGGAAGATCAGGTGCGGTTTTGAGGTTTCTTGATCACTGATTATTCCCGCCTATTAACACAATGCAGAATGCTGTCTGGCAAGGAGGTAAAGGAGCGCATTTACGACAAGAACACCCAGAAGCAGATCGATTTCACTGCCCTGGAGGCTGCCGCGATTGCCAAGAAAGGTGTCCAGGTTGAAGTAGCTGAGGAGGTGAGGGAGGTGGGAGGGGGAGGTGCAGGAGAGGGGAGCACAGGTGACCGTGATGCACGTGAAGAGGAGGAGGTTGAGGTAGGCACACAGGAGTCCTCAGGATTGCCGGTGCTTCCAGGATCAGGGTAGGAGGGAAATCTACCTGTATTGCATCCATTATACCCTAGATAGTGCCCAATATTACATTCTTACCATCGACATTGCTGGATAACATACCAGAGAAGATATCACCTACAAAAAGAATGCCTGCTCTACCGTATTGCAGTGTTATCATATTAGAGAAACCATGAGCTCCAATATCGTCGAACATCTACCTTCCTACTACCCTTGCTGAGATGTCGTACTATAGCCACGAAGAAAATACTGTAGCACCCTCCAAGATGTTCCGGTGCGCTCATACTATAGTAGCAATTGATCAGCTACTGGGTATCTGAAATCCTCTACGGGCTCTCGATGTGGCATCTACGGGGATCTACGGTAGAATACGTAATAGGGGGGGTCCACATTAGCTCTATATGATCTATGTGCTCTATTTCAGCTATAATAGATGGGTTTCTGACATAATATTTTGATATATTACAATCGGCTTTTCCTGATGCGTGCTCGCTGCTGCCCGCCCGTGCTCGCTGCTGCCCGCCCGTGCTCGCTGCTGCCGGCTCGTGCTCGTCGCCGCCGGCTCGTGCTCGTCGCCGCCTGTTCGTGCTCGCCGCCGCCTGTTCGTGCTCGCCGCCGCCTGTTCGTGCTCGCCGCCGCCTACCCATGCTCGGCGTGGCCCGCCCGTGCTCGCTGCTGCCGGCTCGTGCTCGCTGCTGCCCGCCCGTGCTCGCTGCTGCCGGCTCGTGCTCGTCGCCGCCTGTTCGTGCTCGCCGCCGCCTGTTCGTGCTCGCCGCCCAAGCCGCCTCAGGCTGTCTGAACGTCCCCAAGCGATCTCAAGCCACGCCAGGCCCTTCGTGCCCTTCGAGCACCCGTAAGCGATGACTGTTAACGCGCATTGTTAACAATGGTTGACAGTGGCTGGTTAACTGTCAACAGTCAACTGTTGTAATGTACCTAAAGGTACACCCCGGGAACACAAACAGAACATATATTATGGCCGGGCAAAGTACGGAAGGGTACATCGAGAGCCCATTGCCAGTGTACAGCCCGATGATCCGGGAATTTCGCGCCACGGTACATAGGCTGTGGCACCGTATGTACCACATTCGGAACATGGCGAAGATCATTGGCTATGTTACCTCGCGGTCCATTGCCTATGTACGGAGCATCGCCACTGCGTCACATGCCAGGGCCATTGGCCATGTGCCGTGCCATGTGCAGGGTCTTTGACCTCGGAGCAAATAGGCTATGCCCCACGCGAGCATATCGTACGGAAACGCGTAGCACAATGCCGATGTTCTCCGAATGACCCCGGTAATAAACTACATATAGAACGAATGTGGACGAAAACAGTACATTTGCAGAAAATAGCTGATTTATGCTTCGGATTCTACTTTAGCACATAGATTTCGCAGAAGTTATGTTTTTTGTGGATAGATATTGGTTCAATGGCACGAGACATTGGATATGTTCTTATTATGGACCTTAACAGTCAAGAATAATTACATTGTTTATCTTCTGGCAATGTTCCCGCAATGTACCCGGGCGGGCATCAGTTCGTGCCCCCAGTGAGTTCTAGCTCTTCTTGATCTGCTCCGTTCGAAATTCTTGAAATTCGGCGTTCTAGATATGCTGTGCATGCAGGGTAAACTGCATGCGCATGGAGAAGATGTCAAGATGTTGGTTGCCGGCGAGCATTGGCTATGCAGGGACGAGGCCACGAGCCTGGCGACGAGCGCACGACACGTGATCTGGCGTGCCTGATCTCATGGCCCCTCCGAGTCTGCAGCGGTGCCAGCATCCTTCCCAAGCCTTCCCACCATCTCCTACTCTTCCGCAATTTCACAGTCGTTGTCGTATCTACCAGGCAGACCACGCAATGCCGACGTTGACGGGCTTCCTCACACTGTGATACCGGATTTACCGCACAGACAGTTTGTGTCATGCTGATTCTCAGATCGGCGTCCATCACATCATTTAGTTATGCAGGGATGCTGATTCATTGATGGGTCTAGCGTCCGTCAGCGCCAAAGTCTTCTCCTGCAGGTCGAGGCGCGGCAAACAAGCCACTTGCACCGGAAAAATTATACGCGAAAACTTCAGCACGACTATATATACCCCGACGATGCAGCCCTGTTCCCCAGCTGCGCTCACCTCGCTTGCCCACCTTCACTTCGCTGTCCCCCGTTTCCCGGTACTGGTTGCCGCCGCTTTCGTTTTCGCTCGTTCTCTAGTTCTATCTCTTTGCTAGCTCACTCAAGATCTTTCACGTTCTTCTTCCCCCACACAACACACAACAGAAATGCATTTCAGCCTCGTTGCCATTGCTCTCGGCCTGACCCTCGTCTCGGCCACGCCCTCCGCACCCGAGCTTACGAGCTCCTCGGTTGTCACGTACGGGTCAACCGTCAACCATGCCGTTGCAGAATCCGGTTCCGGAGTCGACTTGACTGGTGCCAAGTCCTTCAACGCGTACGTTTATCCAGTTGCGCACACTAGGTCATTGGAACGTTGAATTTTCGTGAATTGTAGTGCCGGCTCTCGCCGTGTTCGCAGGCGCAAGTTCGGCCGTGGAATCTCTAGGCTTGAGTACGATAGCTCCTTCGTATACTGACGGGATGGAATGCTTATTATAATCACAGTGCTCGCGAGCCCAAGAAGGTTGCGAGCGTTTCGCTCGAGCCCACGGACGATGGCACCGATTCTACGGATGGCTTGACCGACCCCACGGATGGTTCGTCTGACCCCACAGACTCCATCGACGTGCAGTGCGTAGACGTCTCAATCACTCACATCTGTACATGCGATTGACCACATTCTATGATTGTAGAACCGCCACCGATGACTCTGCGTCGGTCACTGCCACTCCCACGATCTCCGACAGCTCGCCCACCGACACCGGCGCCTGCTCCGTCGTCACTGTCACTGTCACCGAGTCCGCAGCGGCGTCCACGACCTCTGCCAAGAAGGGTCATGGTAAAGGCGGCAAGGGTGGCAAAGGCGACAAGAGCGCGTCCGCCTCCGACGCTACCGCGACCGCCACGGACTCTGCCGCAACCGCCGCAGCGACTGATTCTGCTTCTGCGTCTGATGACGACTCGGCGAGCACGGACATCGCTACCGCGACCGTGTCGGATGCTCTCCCTCAGCCCTCGAGCGGCCTTGATGACGGTGGTGAGCAGTTTAACGCCACCGGCGGTCTGGCCACGACCATTGGCTTCCGCCGTGCCAAGCTTCACCAGTGCGTTGCGTATACATCTCTCTAGCGTCGCAAGTCTGAACCACTGTCTCTCCAGGCTCTTCGCTAAGGATGTTTAAGTCGTTCCCGAGCGTGAAGTTGTCACTGCCGTTTATTTATTGAGTACGTGGTTTCTCTGTTGCTTCACTTCCGATGCTGATGGGCATCCGTCTCTTTCCAGGTCGTCATCAAGATGGACTTTCTGTTGTGTATTGTGTGTACAAAGATCTGTGGCTAGCTATTTACGACGAACACCCCGAATGCAATGTTTCTTGCGGCACGGGACATCCGCGAACCCTTGATTGGTGTGATCTTCACTTGAAGTGAGAATTGGCGCTTACCGTCTCGATCTGAGAAGGCATAGCTTTAGGTGTGCATAGCCGTAGACGCGATGCGTTTATGGGGATGTGTTGATCAGCTTTCAGGGAACGCTTTCGACCCAAGGATATATCTAAGCGAAGTCAAGGGGAAGGTGAGGCGTCTCCGTGTGCCATTTGGGGAGGCTCGATCCCTCTGTTGTCATGGATGGCGCATTCGCACATACGGCGGATTTGTGGGTCCGTGGCAGTCCAGAATGTTCCCGATTGGTGTCTGATGCTGTTGGGGTCCACCAAAGGGTCCAGAGGGCGCGACCAGGGGCACCTTGCAGTGTCGCGACTGGCGTCCACGTTTGCGATGCGATGCGGGCTGTCTGATGCAATTCAGTAGAATCTAGTCCAAACATGGCAAGCCACGTTGGTCGTGACAACAATCTCCTTCTCACTTTATTCAGTGTCTGAAGCTTGTCATGCATCAACATGGACAACAGGTGAGCGGGCGAACTCCAGCTGATGATTTTGTTCGCTGCATACTGTAGGTCACTAAATGTGATTGGCTCAGATTCCGATTGGGGTTAGGGTAACACCGCCACTGGCAGTACGCTTACGACTTCGGACTGTCTCTCCTTGCGACTTGTCCTCCACACGGCTTCGAGACTATAGACAAACCTTCGGAGAATGTCCAAAGACGCATCAAGTGCTAATTACGGCTACTAGCCGCGCTGATTCTCAAAAGCAATCAATCCCCCTTTCGCAGCTAGTCAGCCGATCTTTATTTATTTTTGCACCGCTGGGGTCTTCAACGAATGGCAGACGAGTCGACCGTCTTTCTCAGGACTGAATGACCAACGAAGGCACCCAGAATCCAAACATGTCCATGCACATATCGAGACTATCCCACAGGAACCAGGTCGAAGATGTCTACGAGAAGGATTCGCATCATCTGCACTGGTTGTGGGCGCGTATTTGCCGTACGTGAGCCAACAGTGCCTTGACGCAGCTTCCAGGCTCTTCTGATCCTGTCTTTTACGAAAGCACGATAGCGTCCCACGACAGCCCACTCTTTGTCGTCATATGTGGCAACCCACATCGAGAAAGGCGACGAGGAGATGGAAACGAGAAGTCTCTTCTCCTGCCATCGTTACGCAGGCAGATTCTTCCATTTGTCGACGCCACAGTGGTCAGTGGCTCAATAGCTGCGGGGAAATCGTGTGTATGTTGACTACCTAACAGAGGACTACAGCGGATGGTGCCTGTCCCATCTGTCTACCCACCGGCGTTTCATGATGGCCCCCCGTCTCGACTCGACGTGAGAAGTTGTGATGTTATGATCTTAATATACCTCAGCGCTGATCCTCTACGCAGGAGTGGCTATAAAAGCTGCATAGTCAAGTCGAGGAAGTACTGAGCCGAGCTCGTACCCTCGTTGCGAACCTTTCGACGACTTTTCTGGACCTGGTTGTCCTTTCATCTTTGCACGTTCATTCTCGTCAACTTCTTCCGAACATGCACTTCAACCTCCTTGCTATCGCTTTTGGGCTCTTGTCCCTGCACGCCTTTGCGGCCCCAATCGCCAACATCTCGTCCCCCGACATCCCGTCTTCCAACATCACCTTCGCGGGCAACGACACCATAGACCCTGACGAGATCGCACGTTTCAAGGGCTCGAAGTCGTTCAGCATGTAAGTGCGGCTCAATGCCTGCGCGTTGTGGCGGACCCCCCGACAGGCCTTGACGAATCATCCTCAGCTTTGGCTTCCGTGATGTTGCGGGAAGCGGTTCGCAGCAGAGACGAGACGATGAGACTGAGGTCGACGACGACAGCGAAGAGCCCTCCCTTCTCAGGTCAGTCCATGCTTCTACGGGTGCGTGTTCCCGGACTGATTTTGACCCTCAATTGCAGTCCACCGGACTCGAACTCCACATTACCCCACGAGACCCTGGGTGGAGGGGTTGGAGATTCGTTAGAAATTATTGGTTTCCGGCGCTAATCCAACAGGTATCTGCTGCTCTCCTCCTTCAATCGCTTCGATGTCTGATCTTAGAGTGCAGGTTGAGGTTTTGAAAGATGTATGAGTTGTAGTGGTACACAGCGTAATGACAGTGTCATTTGCGTTTTCGGCCCTTAAGTTTCGTGTGTCATGCTGTGGCCTTGCCGCTCGGCGTGTGCTGCTTGACATGATTTCACCCTACCACGATTTGGGAGCTTCGCAATTTCGCGTAGGGTTTCCGGCCAGCTGAGTCTCAGGATCACCCTATCAACGCTGTTTGTGCGTTCCCAGACCTGAAAACGACGGAATCAAGTTATATGTCTTATTCGATGGCGCTTTTCATCCGTACCTTAACAAGCAACTGGGGCGCCTTGGCTTCCATACGAAACAATCATTCTTTGCGACTTCAATAATGGAATGGAGGACACAGCTAGACCTGCAGCCCCATCGAAAGGTACGATTACGGTGAGCCTCCCTTGTCAGCGACCCGGATCGGATCGACCTGCTGACTCGCCTTCGTAAGCAGAGCGTTGGTCTTAACTTCCATGATATTGAAAGTCTTGGTAGTACCCGAACCCCGCGACCCTACCATACGCGCTCTCGGCACGACACGTCGCGAAACTGTTCTACATCCCCGTTTACAATTTCCAGGCAGTCTGCCACGTCTCAATCTCCTACATTGTTAATCTAAATCTCGAAATGTCTTCGGAGACGCTGTCCTCATGCTAGAGCAGCTAAACATGGACGGAGTAGGTCGCCGACTTGCTTTGCCGATGATGGTACGACTCCCCGCGGCGGCTGCGCTTGAAGGGTGGCCGTACTGGCGATACATGCGCGCGGTATGGATTCCCGCCGTATCCAGCATCCGGAGTAATGGTGCACGGTATAAGATCCACAGAACCGTCCATGCAGTTGGCCACACGTGATCTGCGCAAAGAGGTATGACAGGAAAGGCGGATTCGCAAGCAGTCAAGTCAAGAGCCCAGTGCTTGGTGCCAAGGAAGGTAACGGTACGTACATGGAGTTCTTTATCAGCCGTCCGAAAGCTGATGAATTGTACAAGGAGAGCCAAGGCTCGGCGGAATGGCTTGTACATGATATCTCCTGGTCAGCGATTCAGCAGAATGATTGTAACCACCTTGGCTACATTGACCCATCTTGCTGAGCATTGCGAGTTTCAGACAAGCTCTCTTCGTCGCACTGCACATTAGCTCGTAGGTCTCCAGCGGCCCAAAGGATCTCTTTCAAATGGCTGGACAGTCTGGCAAGGTGTCGGTGCTCTCGTCGGAGGTACGTCAGATTAGCATCGAGTCTTTCGAATGGTTCTGAGTACGATTCTACACAGCATTCTTGATAGCATAAGACCGACGGAAGAAGCAGACGGCCAAGTTGTCCGGAACTGCCCGAGCCTCGTCAACGGACGGGGCTGTACTTACTTTCCCTCAAACTAACGTCCGGTCGTGATTGCTGTGTCCCCGCGACTCTCCGTAATGGTCACAGCAAGTCATTATACGAGTTTGACGGTCCAATGACGACCATACAGACATGACGATGGACTCCCACCATCTCCACCGAGCCATCTCGTACGTGCCACGCGTATACGCTCTCATGGAAAGGCTGCCATTCCCTAGTTATAATAAGTACGTCGGACGGCCTGCAAGGCAGATCATGGATTCGAAATGTGCCATGGCAGGGACTGCAATGATCGGCGCTGGCATTTTGATGGACAAGGGACTAGTACCGCGTCTACATCAATCCAGATCATCTCGGGGAGCAGGGCGCCGCGGCGCCCTCTGCGCGGACGTCTGAGGATCGCTCTGGGCAGGGCGACGATCGATAGCTTGGAATATCGTACAAGCTGTGGCCAAAGTATATATTCAGGCCCAGCCTGAACGACTTTCTTTGGATCCCCCACTTGCTTCTCAGCGCTAGCGCTTTACTGTGTTCTTGGTACAGGTTGCCAGCAAGTTTTTTTTACGCCCACAAAGTCATTCGTTCGCTTGCATCCGTCTTTCTGGCAAAGTCCAAACTCGTAGCCTCTTAATCCGTTTTCACGACCTTCAATATGCACTTCAGCAACATCGTTCTTGTCCTGGGGCTCGCCCTTGGAGTTTCTGCGGCACCTGTTTACACCGAGAGCTTGGGCACAACGGCCGTCGCAAATGCCTCCACGAGCGAGGTGCCTGTTGCGACTTACGTGTACGTTTTCCACTTCTTTACTTCAGTCTCGTCGACTCACGAATTTGTTTCAGGGTCGGCTTCAAGCGCGACGATTCGACGAGAGGAAGCCAGCTTGCCAAGCGGACGTCGAGCCGGTATGATATCCTTGAAACCTTTGCGAAACTTGACCTCGTGCTGACAGTTGTATGATAGGACTTACGTTGGTAAGTTCCGGCGGTTCGAAGACTTAGAGGAGTCCGCTACCGCCGCTACTCCCACTCCTAGTAGCAGTTTCACCGGTGGCTCCTTTGACATCGTCGAGTAAGTTACAATTTCGTTCTTAATGTGCGTCCACTAACGCTCTACCTATCATTCTAGTGTGTCTAACTCGACCACGGACTTCACCGACCCGGAGGAACCGGAGGCTTCACAACTACCCAGTGGACTCGAGCGTCTCAAGCACGCCGGTGTGCATTTGGGATCGTTCATCGGTTTCCGCCGCTGAACGTGTGCGTGTTTTCCTTCTGAACTCAAGGTGAGTATAGATTATGCCCGTCGAGTGATACACCTGCTCACGTTGCGATCCTTTGTTCTCTTTCTAGATGTATTTCCCCACTCTCGAATGCGGTTGCTATCTGTATTGCTGAACTACGGACACTTCGATGCTACTGTTCGCACGGACTTTATTTAATGCTATCTATGACTTTTGGGCATCATAACGACCTTGCAAATTCATTGACATCATCACCACTGCATAAGCATCTTAATTGATACAGCGTCAAGGTGCTTCTGATATTCAATAGGATCCGTCAGCATGCAGATCGTCCCACACCCGCCGGTCGTGTTGTTCCCAGTATGTCAGTCTTGTATGGTAGTCTCGGGAGCTAAACTTACTTTGACAGACAGCACGGCATCGAACCCACTATGAGCGATCGCCCTGGAAGTTCGCGCTGTAGTGGTCGCGTCACTGCAGGCGAAGTGTTATGGCCAGCAGACGGCGATCATCTCTGTCACAGACATGTCTCACATGACAATGAGCGTACGAAACACCATTTGGTGGAGGCCGCTCCTACGTTGAAATCTCCGCTGTGATCACAAGGATCGCCAGGAGGCTCAACCCAACGTTCCCACCCTGAGCGGCTGCTCTATGTGGCGACAGTCGACGTCAGCGCCCTGTTCCTTTCACACCACATGCAGGTCCTTGTCCGCATCTCTGTCGGTATGTCATGATTTGCTCCATTTACACTAAGCACGATTGCGCAGCCGATGCACTATGTATCTGTGCTAGCTCCATGGTGGTTTCGTCCCGCGCCCGCCCGAGAGAATATTTTCTGGAGCAATCATGGACTCAGCATGCTGATGTGAGCTGACACAACAGACCCTGCACAGCGTCCACGGAACCCGTGTGGGAGCATTGCCAGAATCTTCATCTTCCTCATGGGATTGTGGGCAACACATCGGCGCGATCCAGTGAGGATTGCTGCTGCCATCTTTGCCCCTGGCCGTAGCTTCGTTCCGAATGCGGAGGTAAAGTCATTTAGGATGGGCGGTAGTCCACAGCCTTTCGCCGTAGCGCCCTCCTTCGGAGAATCTAGGCCACGTCTGATGAGCGAGTAGATCAATCAAATCCTGGGCAAGCAGATGGTTATATAGCTCGCAAGCGCGATGGCCGCCCTCTCCAGCCGTGTTTCTTCTCGTTCACTTTCAACTCATTCGCTCAGCGCTAGCGCTTTGCATTAGCCCAGGTACTGGTTGCCCAGTTCAAGCTCACTTCCACTTTCATTTGCACCGACTCCGCCCATCCGACCAACTCTCTTTGGACTGTCCTTTGTTATCATTCGTAAACATGTACTTCAACGTCATCGCACTTGTTTTCAGCCTCGCCCTCGGAGTCTCCGCGGCTCCCGTTACCCTCACGGAACCCTCGGTCATCTCGTACGGATCGGTCGTCCCGAACACAACCGTGGACGCCACGGCTCTGACTCCTGAGGCTGAGTTGACCGGAGCGAAGTCATTCGACGTGTACGTCTCTGCGTTCATACCTCCCGCACTTGCCTGACGAACCTCTTCAATATAGTACGGGCGTCCGCAGGTCTGCGAAGTTCGGCCGTGACGGAGCTTTTGATCCCTCGACCGCAGGCCCCCTGATCCCGTGAGTGTGACTCGCAGCCTACTAGTTCTCGGACTAATCTAGTCGCAGGGTGACCGATGCCATCGACGATCCGTCGAGCGACAACAGCACCGAGCCTCTCGGTCTCCAGAGGCTCAAGAACGCGGGTGACCATCTCGCCGAGTTCGTCGGATTCCGTCGGTAGACCGGTATGACCAATGCGTTTCGCTTGTCGTCTATGTATTCCCTGACGCCCGGTTTCATCGTGTCAGCTCTTGCCTGGGATCACAACCTGCGACGATCGTGTTTGCGTTTAACAGCATATTTATCACGGACATGTCTATATATTGTTATCGTTTGGTCTGTAGGATATGTGTTGAATGCTACGATTTTTGCGGCTCGCGGCGTGTGTGCATTGCTTGTTCCCCATGGGATACTCGAACATCAGATGTGATCAACAATCTGCTAGCGCGGTGAATGCGGCTGCACATCGCCGCTGTTGCAGACAGACAGTTGGAAGACGCACCATTCGATCCACGCCTCGATCCTCCCGAGCGACTCATCGCACCCAGCACATAAATACGGCATAGCTGCGCGAATGGTCTAGCTTGCAGCGTCGTGCCTAGATCATTCTGGCTGTCCTGGGCTGTCCTCCATGGGTATCATCTACCTGTGCTTGTCGATCGCACGGGCGCGTGCTGTTTGAAGGACGTCCTTCCCGGGGGTGTTTTCAGTGTGGACCGAATCTGGGTATCAGTCCTGCGTTATGAGCAAGGATCTTCTGTCTATACCGAGGTCAATGATGTGACGGGGGCTACGCCTCTCAGCTCCTGCTCATCTGTCAGTTCTCCGGTCCAGGGCACATCTGTGGCGGCCTGCGGGGCTGTCAGCGATTTAATTCATTCATTCCCGGGGGTCGGATGTGCAGTTACATGCCCCGGTTACCACGACCTGCATGCTGAATTCGGTGAATAAGGAGCTGTGAGGAGCATCAACACAGCGCTCGCTACAATCATCAGCTGCGTGGAGGAGTTAAAATAGGACACCCATTATCTGATGAGCCGTTCGAGCGATCGTGCGTTCTGACCATGAGCATCCCACAGCCGATACAAAGTCGACTGTGCTGGTATCTCTGTCCTGGAGGACCACTGGCGACGACGGAGGCAATTCCGTCCGGTGATCTGCAGAAAGGCGAGAGGAAGTCCGTGTCCGAGAGGCGCCTAAGGATTCGTACCTTTTGATGCGTGAATTTCCTTGCCGCTAGCAACGCGATCAGCCGAGAAAAGCCGGGTTATGATCTCGATAAATCCATCGAGCACAAAGAATCTAGCTCGGCCCCTGCCATCATGGCGCCGTTGGCGGTCCGGGAATGGAGGTGCTATAAAGGCGCGCACCGCCCAATCTGAAGGCCGACGGTTCTCCTTCGGATCTTCCACCTTCAAGCTGGCTTGTTGCGATTAACTCTCCTGTAACGCTTCCGGTATGTGTGGTCAGGAATTTTACATGGTGAGTACTGTCGTCTGTCGTCTCATGTGGGCCCCGCTCATCTGAATCATTTCCCAATAAAGGGCCAGGTAGCTGGTCTCTGGGTGAGAAATTTTGTTTATTGGCATCTCGGATTGGATCCTTACATGCTGGATTGTGCCGCAGACCCAGACGCTTCTTTTTGGTGCGTAATGAGCAAATCTTGCGATCGCATGGTCGTTGACTTGACTGGTATCTGCAGGTTTATATGTCGCCCTTTTTGCTGGATCAATCTACATTCTCAGGGACAAGCAACCTAACAACCGCTTTTATTTGACGACCTCTATCGCCATGTTCATTTTGTGCTCTGCCCTCATGCTCCTTAACCTCACACAATTCCTCCTTACCCCGGAATTCGTCGCCAACTCCCAATGCATCGGAAGCCTTTGCGTCTCGTGCACCCTCCCCCAGACGCAGACGCGTCTCGACGAGACCATCATCCAGGACTTCTTCAACATCATTCTCGATTTCGTCTTCGGACTCGCTCAGTATGTGGCAGTTCATCATCTCTTCGAACCCGATATTGACAGGGACATTTTGAAGAATAATCGCTGATGGGTTGCTGGTGCGTGCGAAATAGATTTTGAATATTCGATGATAGGACCGCTCACATCGCCCCAGATTTTCCGATGCTACGTCCTCTGGAAGGAAAAGAAATGGATTGTTATTCCACCACTTGTGCTTTTGCTTGCCAACACCGGTCAGTACGCCCGGATCCCTCCGCGTGATGTATCTCGGCTCACTCTCGATTCTAGCATGCACACTTGGTCAAGCTGGTTGTGACATCATCATCTACAATCTCCGTCGCGAGATTCCGTTGTCAGAACGAGTCCCTCCTCCACGCTATATTCAGATTAGCGATCTTGACCAGGCATTTTCGATCGCAACGATGCCGTTGTCTCTCGCAACCAACCTTTTAGCGAGTGCTCTTATCAGTAAGACATACGTTCGCCTTCAAACCTAATTGTTTCTGAGTAGAAATTTGTTCATGACAGTCTCACGTATCTTGTGGATGGCTAAGAAGCTGGAGAAGACGCTTGGGGTGAGTGCAGGCATGAGGTATCGGTCTGCTGTCACGATGATGTATGTTTCATCCCCGTTCGTTCCTACATGATAACTCATCACCTCGCCAGCATTGAATCCGGAGCAATGTGGTCGATTTCTATCGTGGTCTTCCTGATCACATTCTTCACCGCTCCCAACTATCACGTATGTCGTATCTTTGGAGAGTGTTATGACTCCCTGTGTGCTGATATCTCGACCACAGGGCATCCCAGGCTTCGCTATGCAACAGCTTATGGTTCGTACCTCCCGTTGCTTCCTCGTGCTATATTCTCTGATCTTGTTGATATCAGGGTATTGCTCCGACGCTCATTATTGTACGAGTCGGTCTCGGCAAGGGCATCGAGTCGCAGCCTGTTGTGGGTGCAACCAACGCGTCTCAGTTCTCGCGCAGCAGCTCCATGGGCCAGCACTCCGTCAATTCCATATCGGCGCTCAAAGGCGAGAACCGCTGGACGCAGCTCAGCGACGTCAGCCTCGCGACGCCTGACGCCGAGTCCATGTCGCGTGCGGACATTCAGGGACCTCCGCCCCCACCGGAGAAATGGATCTGAGGACCCCCTGGTTGTGCTTTTATTTGCTCCGCATGTCTGTTGTACTCTAGTCACGTCGTTGTACCCATAGGACTCGTTGGAAGCCTTGATGGTTCCCGTAGGCTTGATGACTCGCTTAATTTATTATTCTTTAACGTTATCATTGGGGCATGAACTGGGAGTCGACTCGCCGAGTGGCGAGCGGGACGCGCGTACCCATGTCAGCTGGCGGTGAACATGACATTCTGAAGCTCCGGGGTAGGTTTCTACTTCACGCTCCTATCCGATGGACCCAACCTCTTCCTCATACCGTAAGTCCACTCGAGTTTCAGCTTGCATATTTGACTACTCATGCGAGAAGTACAATTCGCAGGTATCAACGGGATTAACAAGCCCGTTCGTGTGACGTAGGTCTCATGGATCTCGGGATACGAGCCATGGGTCCCGATGATGCCGCCATGTTGTAGTGTCCTGCCAGTGGTCGTCACCCTCAGCCTTTGAAACTACCCGTCTTGCTTAGCAAACCCGACATGCCCGCAGATATGTGCTTTCGGCGACGCTAGGAGCATGATAGCCAGATGATCATCCTGTTGGATCCAACATCACTATACGGCTTGGACACCGAACGCCATCTTTCTTGTGCTGTACTCCACGGGACGAACACGATTCAGTTCGAGCTTGATGCAGATCATCGCTCCTCTGCAACTAGAAGCTACTGAAGGCTTCTGGTGATCTCGGTACGGCACGATTGTTCCTTTCGCTTGGGTTGCCAGTGCTTCTTCATATTCAATTCGCTGGGTTTCGCCTGGTCTCCTTTTCTAATTTGTATACGAGCTGGCGCTGTCTTCTCGGCCTTCGGCTCAGCAGGTATAAGGAGGTGGCCCCACTCTCGGTTTCTCTAGCGAATCCTTCTCTTTCTTTCGCTCAATCCGTGGTGCTGGTCACCTCGAAAGCCGCTCCTTGCCTCTTATCTGCCTTGCATCTTTCCTTCGAATTTACACCTTTCTGCAGCTTCCGGAATGCTTGCATATACATACATCCTCCTCTTCGTCTGGAGTGCCTTCATATCTGCTCGCCCTATCGCCCCTCGTGGAATTACTAACGGAAGTCTTGATGTCCCTGGAGGGGGAGAAGTGGTAATAGGGTACGTTGCTGTGTTAGAGAGCCCGCTATACTGTCGTTGACTCAAAAAGCCGTCTCAGGGCGTCCAGTTTAATCCAAGCCTTCGATGTCGGATCGAATAGCAGCAATATCAACACGACCGTCTCGAGCAACGCGACCAGCACCGCCGAGCCCGTATTCTCCAGGTTCGTCTTGCTACTTATGCCCGCGTGTTGGCTTCATGACAGGTCTTCCGGATAGCTCGCTCGTCCACCCGCTATTTCCGGAACCTGGACCTCTGGTCACTGGGCCAGGACCGGAGATCTTTCCCTCTGGTATCGCTTCAAGTATACCTGACATTCCAAGGTACGTGGACGTCTCCGTCTTGTGCACAACTCTGTTGTTGACGCTGTTTCAGGGAGTGAGTCGCGTCCCGAATTCCTGATCGTTCCAGCACACCTAACTGCGTCAACAGCTTCAACTCTTCTGTCTTAGGAGGGGCCGAAGACGAGCTGAATGGCGGCGGAAGCGTCACTGGCACCAACAACGTGACTGGTACAAGCAGCGCCGACCCAGCGCACCCTAGGTCTGTATTTCACTGGTCGTTGCGTACCACCGGGTCTCTGATTTCAACCGGCATTGACAGCGCGCGCATCGACTCGCTCCTACACGGCCCCAAAACAGTCGATTCGCTCTCATCAACCTCTGCTTTCCGCAGGTCGAATACTCATAGGTACGTGGTCTCCTTTGTCCTGTAGAAAGTCCCGTCACCGACATTGCCGTGGGTCGATAGGGAGTAAGTGACGCTTTCGAGTGCATGTTCGTTTGATCACTGCTGATAGTCGTTGACAGCTTCAACGCTTCTGCCTTACTTGAGGGCGTGAAGAGTGTACTGAACGGTGACAGCGCGAGCAGCGGAGACGCTGCACATCCAAGGTCCGTTTCCTCGCTGTTCACTACATAGACCGCTTCACGGCTCAACTCTCCGCCATTTAGTACTGGACCGGTAGCTGGTGCGCTAGGAACGGTGTCCGCTTTCCGGAGGACCGTCATCTTGAGGTGAAGCACATCAATGCCTTCGTCTTGTATGAAAGATCTTTGCTGATGCTCTTTTAATAGGCGGGGAGAAGACGTCACTCCTCATGGAAACTGACTCGGCAGGGTTCCAGGTGCGTACGGTGTTTCCTATTTGGAAAGGATGATCACCCTGATGCCTTGGTCAACCAGCGACGGGGCTTTCTTGCATGCGCAACTATATGATATGCAGCATCAAAGGCCGGTCGCGACTCACATCGCGATCCATCTAGGGTAGAGGTCGAGAATATATGACCGTTGCCAGGGTCGATTTCCGCGGAGGCTATTATATCTCGAATTGCAGCTTTTCTCTTGCTGCTTACCTGACCTACTAGGCTCATCCGAGTCGGAGACTCAGACTCACGAGCACGACGCATGCATAAGTAAGTGTTTCACCATTCACGTGGATATGTGTTTCTGTTAGGCTATACCTCAGGCGCCATAGTACCCCAGCGCATTGAGGTCGAGTTATAGGCAGATAGCATCTCGAAAGCGCGCGTTATAATGACAAGCCCGAGGCATTCAGCACAGGGTCCAGAGTCCAGGCCTACACTACGACTGAACGCACGTCTGTCGCACTGCAGCGGATTGGGCTGTTGAAACCAAGGTCCTGTTAGCGCCCATGGCAGTGGCATGCCATAGTGCAGGTTTCAATTTCGATGCTCTGCATATAATTCGGAGATCATCATCATGCATCGGCTACTTGTATCCTGAACGTTGCATCATGACCCCCCTCTACATCTATCTTCGGGCCGTGGACCAAAGCCCTGACAAAAATCTTCGTCGGCGGTGATCGTTTTATGATGCAGTGACCACGCGAGGAGCCGCTCGCTGGCGACACGCAGTATACAGCGGACCACCTTCGCGTTCCGTTCGAAAGATTGAGGACGGCGTTTTCATTCCACATGCAACAACATACAGAGTGGTACAAATCGTAGTACTAGAGGGTACGAGGAACATCGCGACAAGATGTAGTGGTGATAGTAGTAGACAACTCAAGCCGACCGTTCAGAGTTTCATAGTCAACGCCAATGCAGGACAGGAGAGTATACGATGCAGAGATATATAGTACTGAAGTGGATGGAAGAAAGGAAGTGATACACGCAGGAACGAAACTTCTACCATGATGACCGGGCCAGATGCAGAATGCGGATGCAGGAACATAACCATAACAGAGATGAGAGGCGGATGGGAGGATAGCGGAGAGGTCGCGTGGGGTGCTTAAGCGGAGCACATGAGACACGCCTCCTTGTTTTCCAGCGAGCACATGAGCTTCGCCTGCTCGAGCTCGCGCTCCTTCTTGCGCAGGAGGGCAGCCCTGAACTCCGGGTCAGCCTCCGCAGCTGCACGCGCCTTCTCGTCGAGGCCGGCGAGGAGGTCATCAGAGTCGGAGGGTGTGATGGGGGCAGGAGGCGACGGCGGGGAAGAGTCGGTCTCAGCGGCACGAGATGAAGTGACGGGGGCCTTGGAGGCGACCACCGGTGCAGGGACTGTAGCCGTCGACTCCGGAGGGGGCGTAGCGATTCCGCTGTCCGTGCGCAGCTGACGCGGCGCCTTGGCGGGAGCCACGATCGGAGCCTGTCCTTGCGACAGCTTGGCCTGCTTCGCCTCGTTGATGTGGCTCTGATCGACAGTGAACTGGATGGCCTGCGCGGCGGGACGCGTGCGGAGGTAGTACATGCCCGTCTTGAGCCCACGCTTCCAGCCGTAGAAGTGCATGCTGGTGAGCTGCCCGAACGTCGGCGCCTGCAGATGGATGTTCAAGCTCTGGCTCTGGCAGATGAAAGCGCCACGGTCGGCAGCGAGGTCGAGGACCTTCTTCTGCGAGATCTCCCAGACGGTCTTGTAGATCGCCTTGACGTTCGGCGGGATCTCGGCGATGTTCTGCACGGAGCCGTTGTGCGCGATGAGCTTGTTCTTCATGTCGTCGTTCCAGAGGCCGAGCTCAACGAGCTCGCGAAGGAGCCAAGGGCAGACAACCTGGAATTCGCCAGCAAGGACACGACGAGTGTAGATGTTGCTGGAGGGACACAGGTTAACTTCATGGCTACGGGCGCATGGGACAAACGATACATACCTGGTGTATGGCTCGAAGCACTCATTGAAACCAAGGATCTGACTGGTCGAGGCCGTCGGCATGGGTGCGAGAAGAAGTGAGTTTCTCAGGCCGTGCTTGGCGACTTTCTCCTTCAGCGACGCCCAGTCCCAAAGATCCGTCGGCGTGACGCCCCAGAGGTCGAACTGAAGCTGGCCCTGCGAAGCTGGGCTGCCCTCATACGTCTCGTACGGGCCGTCCCGCTCAGCGAGCTCACAGCTCATCTCGACAGCTGCGTGATAGATGGTCTCGAAGATCTGTAGGTTGAGAGCACGGGCCTCGTCAGAGTCGAAGGGCAGGTGGAGGATCATGAAGGCGTCGGCGAGGCCGTTCACGCCGACTCCGATGGGGCGGTGGCGCATGTTTGACTTGCGAGCCTCGGGGATGGGGTAGTAGTTGATGTCGATGACCTTGTTCAGATTGTACGTCACGACCTTCGTCACCTCGTGCAACTTCTTGAAGTCGTACTTGCCGTTCTTGATGAAGCTAGGGAGAGCAAGAGACGCGAGGTTGCAGACAGCAGTCTCGTCTGGCGACGAGTACTCGACGATCTCCGTGCACAAGTTGGACGACTTGATCGTTCCAAGATTCTTCTGGTTCGATTTCCCTGTAGCGATATTCAGTCAGATGTACTTCGGGGCATGAAAGTATGCGACTTACTGTTCGCAGAGTCCTTGTAGCAGATGAAGGGACCACCAGTCTCTGTCTGTGCCTCAAGGATAGCGTACCACAGCTTCTGGGCGGGGATGGTCTTGCGAGCCCGGCCCTCACGTTCATACTTCTCGTACAGAGCCTCGAACTCGTCTCCCCAAACCTCGTGCAGGTTGGGCGCCTCGTCGGGAGAGAACAACGACCATTCCCCGTTCGACTCAACACGCTTCATGCTTGGATGAACGTCAGCCAGTGCCCGTCGCTGCTAGAATGGAATGACTTACAAGAGATCCGGGACCCAGAGAGCGTAGAAGAGGTCACGTGCCCGCACTTCCTCTTTTCCATGGTTCTTGCGCAGGTCAAGGAACTCGAAAACGTCAGCGTGCCAGGGCTCCAAGTAGATGGCGAATGCACCGGGACGCTTGTTACCACCCTGGTCAACATAACGCGCGGTGGCGTCGTAGACACGAAGCATGGGGACGATGCCATTAGAGTAGCCGTTGGTTCCAGCGATGTAAGCGCTAAGAGGGCGTAAGTCAAAGGTATACAGCTTTTGTGAAGGCTCGAGAGCGTACCCGGTGGCACGGATGTTGTGGATGCTGATGCCAATACCGCCAGCAGTTTTGCTGATCAGGGAGCAGTTACGCAGGGTATCGTAGATGCCCTCGATGGAGTCATCTTTCATGCATACGAGGAAGCATGAGCTCAGCTGGGCATTGGGTGTGCCCGCATTGAAAAGCGTGGGTGACGCATGGGTAAAGTATCTTTCAGACATGAGATTGTAGGTCTCGATAACGCGCTCGATATCAGCGCCGTGAATGCCAACGGCAACACGCATGATGAGGTGCTGCGGACGTTCAGCCGCGCGACCATTGATTTTCAGAAGGTAGGAGCGCTCAAGGGTTTTGAACCCGAAGCTAGACAACAGCGTTAGAAAAAAGCGACCGAGGTGCAAGAGCGGATACAGACAAATTGTATTGGAAATCCCGCTCATAAATGATGGCGGAGTCGAGGGTTTCGGCATTAGCGCACACGACGTCGTAAGTCTCTTTCGAGATCATGCCGGCAGGGCGACCGGTCTTAGGGTTTACTGCACGACGACGTTCAGAATCAGCAACATCCACTGAGAAATGGTCCATACCATAGTGGTACAGATCATTGATGACATGCGAGAAGTTCTTCTTGGTGTCCTTGTGGAGGTTAGAGACTGCGATACGAGCAGCGAGGACGGCGTAGTCTGGGTGCTTGGTTGTGAGATAAGCGGCAGTCTCGGCCGCGAGGTTCTGCGGGGCACAGGTCAACCGGAAAGCCACAATGTATTGACGTCCACGACTCACGTCCAACTCGCTGGTTGTGACACCCTGATAGACACCCTGGATAACCTTCTGTGCAACCCTATAGACGTATCAGCAACCGAACGCGATGCACGCGATGGTTACGCACTCGATAGGATCGACATGGTTGTTGTCGAGGCCGTAGCAAAGCTTGCTTATCCTGGCCGTGATCTGCGATTGATGAGCTCGACGCGTGTTGGTACATGTCAAGAAAAACGCGTACCTTATCAAACTGGACGCGCTCCTTCCGCCTGAAAATATTCTTATGAGTACTCGACACCCTAATGACACGATGCCACGCGTTGATGATGAGGGACGTACCCATCTGCGGACAGCGGCGCGTGAGACATTAAATCATGTTGAATGCATCGACGACAGAGAAGAACTCACCTCGCTTGAACACAAAAGAGGCCATTGAGTCTGATGAAAGTATAGAGGCAAGTAGCACGGTTATAAAGAGGTACACAGAGGTATATGAGGAAGAAGGGGACCCGCGGGTTGGGAGGAGGTGAAGGTGAAGGTGAGAGAGGAGGTTGGAGCAAATCGACGCGACGGAAGACCTTTATTGGCCAACTTTACTAAGCAATCAACCAATTTATTGATTCATGTTTGTTCGACTCAACCGGACGCGTTTCTGACTAAAAACACGATGAATAACACTTCATAAAATCGTATTTATATCCTAGAACCGCAGCTTGAGGTTTACAGGAGACGATAAAATTAGAGGAATAAATCGAGCAGGTTCAAATGGTAGACGAAGAAAAGAAAATATAAAGTGTCTATGGTTAGGGTTACACGCGACGCGCTCGCCTCGTGTTAATCAACGCGACGCGTCTCGCGTCCTTTGCGTTTATTGACGCGTCTCGTTGACCAGGTCGTGTCCTGAGAGATTGAGTCATGCTCTTCCCCGGTCCCGTGGCTTCAAACCTGAGTATCATGCGATGAAAAAATAGCACCTATTAATCACAGCACACGGTCTGAGCCAGTAAAGCATCATGATAGTAAGAAGAATCTAAAGATACTCCTCAGACTACCGTTTTACTTTTTTACCACTACCCCTCCTCGTCTTCTTCTTACCCTCGTCACCACCGTCAATCTCTTCCGCTTTCCGCTTCTGCACCGCTGCCGTGCTCTTCACACTCACGACAGTCGATCGGCCCTTCCCTCCATTCCGGACCTGCGCCTCCGCGGCAGACCAATCGGCACCAGTATCATTGATGGCGTATCTAATATCATTTCAAAGAAAGCCTGGTGAGCATGAGACCGACGTGAAGTCAGACACGACGGATAGCTTACCGGCTCAGGTCCAGCGCATCGATCATGGCGCGCTGCTTCTCGCGAAGCGCGTCGGTGACTTCGCCTCCGGCCTCATTGAGCTCGGCCTCCATGCTTTTCAGACCCTGATCGTGGGCCACCTGCAGGGTCTCCACTGCACCGATGCGCGACTCGCCGGGTGCGGCGGGCGTGGCCATGGTCGCACTGATCGCGGCTTTTTGAATATCGAACAGCTTCGTCGTGACCTTGCGCACAAGCTTCACGAAGAGCGCAAGCGCTTGCGAGACGGGGAGCTGTAGCTCAGCCTGCTCCGCCAAGTCTGGTCAATACCATGGTGACACTGTAAAATAGGCAACGCACCTCGACCTCCTCAACAGTCTTGCGCTGCAGGCCCATACCAAGCAGAATACTGCTCTGAATAGCGCTCAGCCGAATGCCCTCACCCAACCGCCGCTCAAAATAGAGCGAAGCGACGTTCGGCAACAAGTCAAGGATAACGTGATAGTCCAGCGCATTCTGTGCATACGACTCCAGCCGCTTAAGGTCAAACGGTGTCATTAAGAACGATAGTTCCGTGGACGTCAGCTCTGCGGTGCAAAGACGTCAGGTAAGATTTCGGTATCAATGAAAAGAGGTGAGACGGACGGACCTGGCTGCTTCTCAGCGCCGAGGTACTTGACACCCGCATTCGCAGCCTCGAGGATGCTCAGCCCCATGACACTCCCAAAGTCTCGGAACTTGAACGAGAGCAGCGACAGGAACCGCCGACGGAAGTCTATATGAGATGTTAGATTAACCCCCTTCCTCCAACACATTTGTGAGGGAAAATGAGTCACCTTTTGAGAACTCGCCAAGCCACTCCAGCTCGTTCTCCCCAGCGGAGTTCAAGCCGCGCACCATGACACAGCTGTGCTCGCCCGTAAGCTCGCTCTGCGTCTGGCGGATGTACAGAGGCACATAACCCGCCCGCTTCCAGAACCTGCCGCCACAATCAGCCCACAGCGCCACATCAAAGTGCACAACACGCACCTCAACAGCTGCGGCGTCAGCCCGTACGACACACCAAGGTAGTCCAGATTCTCCGGTTTGCGCTCCGTAAGGCGCTGGAGCAGCGGCGGCATCGCAGACGCGGCGCGCACCGTGGGGTTGTCTGTCAGAAGATCTGTCGACTGCACAATTCATCAGTGCCTACGCTTGACCAAGCAACCGGAAGAAGCAGCGCACCTCATCCACGGCCGCCGCGTTGGGGTACGAAGGTTCTTCCGTCGGCGCCTCGTCCAGGTTGAAGTACTCCCCAGAGTAGTACGCGTTCAGTGCCTGCAGCGCGCGGGCGCCGTAGCCCATCTGCAATCATATTAAGACGCTGAGAACGGCTTGGCTGCATGGGGACTCACGTTTGCGTAATCCGGGTGCGTCGCGATCCGGACGACACGAGCTCCGCTCATGAGCGCGAACTTGCTCTCCTGGAACTGTTGCGCCACCAGCCACGGGATCATGTCTCCTCCCGCCCGCAGTCCACGACTCAGCCCGTCCATGATCGCCTGCCGGCTGATGTTGCCCTCTAGCGCGACTTGCAGCACGACAAGCGGCTCGGGGAGGTGGCTCTCGTCGTCCCGCAGCGGCGGGAGCAGCACGAACAGGTGGTGCGCAGGTGCGTCCGACATCAGCTGCAGGTCGTTCGGCTGGTTCTTGTAGTGCGACGCAACGTACAGCGCCATCATGCGCTGCAGGAACACCTCCGATGCGGGGTGGTACGAGAACAGCGTGTCGCGCGACACATAGAACAGCTCACACTGCGCGGGGTGCGGCGTCCCCTGGTGCGCGATGCGCGGCGCCGCCGTCGCGTCGAGACACAGCAGCCCGTTCAGCCAGCGCTCGATCTTGTCGCCCGCCGCATATCGAATCGGCGTCTCCAGCTTGATCTCGCGCAGCGTTCGCGCCTTGAGCGGCGCTGCGTGCGCCGCCTTTTTGGATGACGACGTCGCTACGTCCTCGGGCGTCGCGGCGACATCTTTTGCGATGGTCGGCCGTGTCGACTCGCGCAGTTGCTGAATCAACTTCAGCGAGAGCGACCGACCCGTGCCTTCGTACCCGTTGATCGTCGACGCCATGAAGACGAGGTACGGCCCGATCAGGTTGCGCACCAGCGGTAGCGGGATCGCCGCCGCCTCGTCGATGATGACCAGCTCCGCCTGCCCAAGCACGTGCGCATCTTGAGGTTGAATGTACTGTGCGTTTTGGTCAGACATATACAAACGACGAGGACGAAACACTTACCTGAATAGTTTGCCGGTGCTGCCTGAATATATTCACGCGCACGATCGCCTTGTTGAACTCCGGATTCGTGCTCTGCGCAATGTCGTAGTCCAGGTGCTCCTCGTACCCGAGTGCGTCCATGCCCTTGAACACAAACTCGAACAGAGTCTTCAAATTCTCTGGGCTCGGACTCGTCACGAAGATATTCGAGTATCCATGTGCCAGCGCCGCCGCAATCGCCAACCCCAGTGCCGCCGACTTGCCGCGACCACGTCCTGCCGTCAGCGTCACCGTCGAGCTCAGCGTCTTTTCTGCGATCGCGTCCACAAACGTCAGGATTGCCTGCGCTTGATCGATCGTCTTCGCCAGCTTCACAAGCTCGCCGACCGGTTTCGTGTCTGCTAGGTTCTCCTTGAGCTCGACCAGCTCCGTCTCCTCTTTGCTCTTCCCCCGGCGCTCCTCCATAGGCTTGATGTCCTTCCCGCGGGAAATCGGCAGAACATTCAGTTCGTCATCGAGGACGAGACAGTCGTCACACGAGCCGAGGGAAAGGATGAAGCGTTCGTTGAAGCGAGCGACCACGTCGTCATGAGATGATGTTCGGTAGCGCGCGTGGACGTCCATCGTCATGTTGTACAGCTGTCGCAGCGACGACATGGTCTTCAGCAGCAGAACCACGAGTCCACCTCCTTCGACCGTCTCGATTGTCCGCGCGAGCAGATTCGGCGTAATAGCTTCGAAATCCTGCAGCACGAGCATGCCGAACGTGTTTCCGAGAATTTTGTGCGACTCCTTGTAGTAGCTGCAGTACAGTAAGCGACGATACCGAGATGATGAAGGATGCGAACGCACGTATATCGGATGTCTGTCACGGTCACGAAGATCTCGAATGGATTTTGGTCATTCGCTTCCCGGATCCCGCGCTTGACATCTCGCTTGATTTTTGCCTCTCGCTTCTTGCGGTGGCTGCAAAATACATAACGATGAGCACTCGGTTCGGATACTAAGCGGGGCAGGATAAAAATAAAGAAGATGGATAGAGGCGCGCGGAGGAGATCCTGAACTACGGATAGATGTCCTCGAGTACCCGAACCGCTAACGCCGAAAGAGACGCATGCAACTAATCCATCGGCAATTGCATGTTTACATGACGTCTGCCACCCCAAAACACGATGAAGCTGGCAGAAAACATCAGATAGGGGAATATTCTGCTCCCCAGCAATCCTCCCTCCATGATGAGGATGCTGTACGGCCGGCCGCGCGTATGCTATGCCGAGGAACACAGCACCCGAAGCTGATTAGCTGAGCCAGAGCACCTGTTGGTCGCCGGCTTTGAACAGCGGTGTGCTCATTGACCACTCGCGCCGGAGCCGAATACTGAGTGGCTGCACCGATGAGTTCGTCCGCGTTACCGAAGAAAAGGTGTATCTGCAAGCATGTAGCATGATAGCCCAGAGATAGATTCGCTCTCCCATTTGAGTGACGGCTCGCTAAGTTCCGTGGTCGCGGGTGCACCCTACAGTGCACCAGCGACCACGGAACACAAAGTGAGTTCCGCGGCGCGGCACGTGAAGAGACGGAAAATCCGGTTAATTGAGACCTATCATAATGCACAACATCAGGGCAGTGTTTCTGCCATGCGTCTGTGTCTTGGCTGTAACTGCGTTATATCTCGCTAAATCAGCTGGGTCGTCTGTGTCGACTCTCATTGCACGAAGCAGCGCTGAGGGCAGACAATTCGGCATGGAAGAATCACCGCCCTGATGAAATGCACTACATAAGGTCTTAATGTACCTGGACTCCAAGGCCATCATGCTACGTAGTTGCAGATACGACCTAGTCGTTCGGTGGCTGATCCGAGGAAGACGTAGATGGATAGATGGAAGATGGGTGGGGGGACGGAGGCTCTAGCAGCATCACAGTGCCTCCAGCACAGGCGAACAAGATAATGAGACGTACCTGGACAAAGAAAGACAGAAGAAAGACACGCTTGTCACTCACCTAGTGAACCCAAGCTCCTTCTTGTAACACCAAAGCACCGATGGGCGCGCGGAAACCCTGGCTTGTGACAGAAGGAAATGAAGGTTGACAATTTGATCTCGTCCCCTGTCTCCAACGAGGACTATGAACGACCGATGATTCTTTTCGACATTGTTCTTGATCAAGGCTGGAATGCGGGGATCGAGTTGCTTCCGCATGTATGGAGATTCGACCTATGGGATAGAGGAGGGCTGCGGGAATAAGAATTTAGAGTGCAGCCCTGTCAATGTTTTGGGAGGCTGAAGGATAGGTTAGGATGGAGGAGGAGGAAGGAGAGGATGAGGACCGCAGCAAGTTGAGAGAGCCGGAAAGTTTGCAAAAACAACGTGGTTATCTAATCTATATATTTATCTAATCTTATCTGACTTGAAGCGTGTACTCCGCCTTTTCCAAGCCCTCGCGCAGATCGGTCTCTTGATTCCTGCGGTTTAAACTTCTCCTCTCACCGCTTGCTGTCGGTACTTACATCAGGCTAGCCCCCCTTGATTTGTCGTAAGCTGCTCTAGCATATATAAGACTGACAGCAGAGCCTCCGACACGCGCTGCATCCGACGCGAGTGAAGTCTCCCGATTCGTCGAGGTCATAATCACATAGACCCTCTCACGGAGGCGCTATTCTAATTGTAAGTACTCTTATGTCCAATATCAAAGCTTGTACGGCGTTTCTGTGGTCTTCGGACCCGGGCCCTACTAATGCTCGCGTCTCGTTATAGTCAGTGTCACATTGTCATGGCCGAAATTGACATTCCTCCTTTCATTCCTCCCGACATCGATACTTCCCTGGAAGACGAACACGATGAAGAGGTCACAGCCGTTCACCTACTTGAGTCTCCTCCCCGCAAACGACCACGAGTTACAGAGCAGAGCGAAGATATCACAATGCCCCTGAGGTCACCCACCGAAATAACACGAGATCCGGAGTACTACATGTCGGATGGTAGCTGCATACTGCTCGTTGACAATACCCTGTTCAATGTGAGTGCCGTATACACTCTATACTTCACATGCGACTGCACTGACACCACTATAGGTCCATCGAACGATGCTGTCGAAGGACAACTCTTCGTTCGGCCCGATGTTCACCCTTCCACAGGGAGATCAGACCTCGGAAGGAAAGACCGATGACAATCCTATCGTTCTTACCGGGGACACTGTAACGGAGTTTAGAAATTTCTTGTGGGCGCTCTATGCTTTGTCAGTGCCCCCCAATCCCTCCGGATCTGCCATGTCTCATCTACATGTAGACCGCACGAGCTGATGCTCGTGCATTCTGATCCCCACAATCTTCACCGCCTCATTGATATTGCTCGAGTCGCCAACAAGTACAGTTTCAAATCACTCGAGACCTGGGCGCTAGACGTCATCGTCGAGACTGTTACACGCAAGACCTCTCCCCCAACTCTCCCGTTTCCCCTTTCGACGTCATCACAGCATCATAGCACGACGGTACAACTCACAAGTAGCGCACAAATAATCACGCTTGTCCGCCTGGCACAACTCTGCAATCATGAGCGCCTGCTCACCACCATGGTCGACTCCTTGAAAAAACTCATGTCTAGCTCCACCCAGAATGCGTACATGGCGATGACATTGGCCGACGAGCTCGACTTGCGTACTCTTCGTGGGAACGCCTACCTCGAGGTGATGCAAAAGGCGTCCGTTGTAGTCAAGCGGCCCGGGGACGGAAGCGAAGAAGGCGATATAGACGCCGATGGGCGCCTAGTCGTCTCCCAGCTTCAGCAGCTGCGTCTCCTCTCTGGCTACTACCGCCTCACAAGTGCATGGGAGCGCCTCCGCGCCGCGCCACCACCTTTTGAGCATGCCTCATCATGCGGCGCAACGTGGCATCAGCACGGTTGCACGCAATCTTGGCAGGAGTTCTGGCGCGAGAAGACGAAGAGCGACGCGGTGCTTGCACTCGGCCTCGCAGACGTCCTGGGCAGGCTCAAGGCGATCTCGAAGGAGTTCGACAAGTGGGGCTCGGCGACGTATATGCACCATGATTGCAGGATGCTGGCGAGGCGCGTTATTAACGAGAAAATCAAGGGCGTGCAGGACGCGCTGCCAGACTACTTCATGGAGACGGATTAATGGCTATACCACGCTTGTATTTTGGATTGTATCTTCTTACCTGCCATTCATCATAGACATTCACATTCACGCCCAGTAAAAAATCCTGGCTTAGGAGTATTTTCATTGGGAATATTCACGCACTTATAAGATATAATGAGCACTTACATTTCGCGAGCGCGATATTTATGGCATCGTGAGAACGTGTAGCCACATCCGAACTTCAGCGTTACACTCCAAGAACTCGGTTACTTGGCAGCTTCCTCCATGCCATCGCGGACTGCCATAGGCTCAGAGACAGTACAGTCGCACATAGCCTGTTCAGGACTCGAAGCAGCCCTAGAGCGCTACGGTTATGGATCATAGGTCCGTACAATTCAAGCTATGTTGCTCGAGATCTGATTTTTTACGTTTTCAGACTTAAACTGTCAGTAGCGCTGCTCTATGGTTTACACATTCCTGTAGCTTCCAGGAGATCCTCATAGATTTACCCGATGCATATTTTCACGGAATAACGACCAGCATATCGTCTTTGAGCGCTCGTCGATACGACTACTTCGCCACGGCGGACCAGCCGAAGTGAACCCACTCCTATCCTCTCATAACCTATGAATCCATCGTTTCCGGATCCCTAACGCGAAGTCAGCATAGCCGTGGGTCAGTCAAAAAGGCGTGATCTCACTCAGGCTGTCGAATCGCGAACATCTTTAACAGCATGGCGCGAGCTTCAACACTTCCCTCGTCGCGGAAAGAGATGCTGTCAGACGTGAGCGTTCCTTAGGGGTAGTTCAGCAACCATAAACGATAGTTTCTCACGAGCGTTTCTCCTGCCAAATTTGGAGAGACGATGATAAACGATGTCGCGTCTCTCTTTCCGTTTCTTGTGCCCAAGTATTTTTGAAAAGCGAAAGCTTGTTCAATAGGGACGGCTTCTTACATCGTTTCTGTGCCGCTTCTGGCCAGCCGAGTCCTCTGACGGCGTGTGACGATCAGTGACTATGTGACCACCTCCGAGCCTTAGGCAGCCACCGGCGCCGTGCCTCACGTCGGCCGCGACCACGTCGTCATCGTCGGCAACGACGACGATGAACTCCCATTTCCCCAAACGTCTCCATAACGACGTACACACACCATTTGAAAGCTACAATCTTCAGGGTACAAATTCATATGCATTTCCTATGATCCATGCCCAGTATGGGTAGTGACCTCGTTATGATTGATTGCGCGGACGTCTTTGAAAGAGGTGGGCACGACGGCTGCCACAGTGGGCGGGGTAGGCGGCAGGCGTCGGGCGACGCACGGGCGGGCACGGTGACATTGCTCGAGTCGGCGGCCCGATGTATATCCCATGCGTGACTGACGGCCAAAACCGTTCGCAGTCAGCGGAGCTTTTCGGAGCTTTTCAAGGCCGACAGCTTTCAGTCCGAAAACGGTTTTGAGAAACACTCGTGAGAAGCTATTGTTTATGGTTGCTGAACTACCCCTTATTCTCTCTGATCCGATGACAAAATGCTTACATGCTAAAGCTGTCCTCGTCATCTTGGGGTGAGATCGGTGCAGCCGAGACGTTGAGGGCGATCAACGCGATAACGATGGCGATGAAACGGACATACATCTTGGCTAGTGGTCGATGTGTCGGTGCAATGGTTGTGTTGGAGCTCGCAAGGTAACCAGTACCACGACGGGATGGAGCGCTTGCGCTGGGTAAGAAAGATTGGGCGTCGAAGACGGTGGTTTCAGGTGCGCCTTAGAATCAGGGTTGTCGCGTTTTATAATCGCAAGGAATGCTTATGGTTACCCTTACCCCAAGATGAGACCGTGCCATACATGGTCGTAGTGCTGTTACAGCGAAGGTCGGTAATCCTATCTTGTCTGTATGGCGCCGAGTATTTCCGTACTAGCGCTGCTCACCTCTTCTGGTAGTCAGAATAGTCCACGGCGCCGAACCCTGTAATCGAAGCGAGCAGCATGGTCGTCCATCTTGTTTCATTGGTACTATGGCACTTCATCAGAAGTTGCGTTGCCTCACTACCTTATGTCAAACGGTCAGTCCTCGTTCTACGCGTTGTATTTTTTCCCGTTCTGACGATTCGAGTGACAGCGCAGCTGTCCTATATTCCATTGCTATGTCTGCAACTTAGTCGATGATCTCCTTGTCAATGCGAAGCTAGTTGGACAGGGATCTCGGACACCTGACAGGTTGACATCGAACTTTATAATGGCGCGTTGTCAAGGCTATGATGAGAGTTGCATCCGTTGGCGCCCTAAATTATTCTTACGGATAAAGTCGTCCCTTCGTTCGAGTTTAATGACGTACGCATAACATTCTGGCGATTTTTTCCGGAACCAGACATTGAGATATCGACATTTCTACGCAGACTCCGAATCCTTCTCGTCGACCCATTCCCACTGAGCAAACGCCTCCCAAAGCCGTGCCCACCTCCCATCATTGGCCTGCATGATCTCCTTCCACTCCTTGGACTCCGCGCCCTCCATAATCTTCAACCATTGCAACTCGACCACGATCACAATGTCTGCGAACGACACCTTATCGCCCATCATGAAGACGCCGCCCGAGTTTCCGCTTGCCCACTTGCTCGTCGTGTCCATGTAATACACCACGCTCTTCCACAGCGCATCCCTCACGGGGCCCGCCGGTGCCATCTCCTCGATCGGCTTCCCGAACCCTCGCTCGATGCTACCACGCCAATATACCTGGCTCCGAGGCAGCAATTGCTTCACCGTTGGAGCTGCCACGAGCTGGACCATCGGCACCATCACGTTCTGCTCGAACGTCTGGAGAAACATAGCCTGGAACGCCTTCGTTCCACCCGGGAATAGAGGCGTTGTATCCGGGTAGGTGGCGTCGAGGTATGCAGCGATCTCGAAAGAGTCTGCGATGGCCGCGCCGGTGTTGGGGTCCTGCAGAGCAGGGAGAGTGTAGAGCGGCTTGTCGAAGCGTCTACTGGTGGGTCCTACGCCGATCTTCTTGCAGAGGTCGGCAATCTCAGGATATTCCACCCAGACGGTTTTGTACGGGAGGCCCTTTATGTTCAAGGCGAACCTTCGAAGTCCGGTAAGCGTGACACCTAGCTGATATTTGCGAGAGCTTACCTTGCTTTCCAAGGATTGGGCGTCCATGCCTTGGTCTTGGAGGCAGTTCCGGGGATATCGTAGAAGATGAGGGGTTGTAACATGTTTGGTGGAGAGTGGGGGTCTTCAGGTATGTATTCTTTTATGCCACGATGAGGGAAGGGTGCCGACGGTACGCGCAGGCCTCACGACACGACAGATACGTGCCGACTGGATACGCAGGCTTCCAGCGCGGCCGGTGAGGGCCTCGTGGTACTCTGTGAGGCATCCGCAGCAGGTGCTGTCAGTCGTGCGATTTTGATTCATGAAGGCTGGCGCTCACTGATACTGGCATATTAGGGTCATCAGACCCTCGCGGCGCAGCTGGACGAGACACGTACTTGATATGAATTACGTCCTCGTCGACTTCACCTACCGACCAAATGCCTCGACCAGCCTCACGCTTGTATTTCGACACCTTCCAATTTTTTTTGCCACGCCAACTATCTCGACGCCGTAGGTCAACAATTGAAAATGGGTGACTACGGTGCGCGTACAGGGACCCTTGTCCGACAACTTATAGTTATCCGTTAGTTGTTGGACCAGACCCTCGCAGGCATCGCTATGGCTACTCAGCTACAAGAAATTAATCCCTTGTGCGCCGAATCTCGTGTTCTAACTAATTATCATTGTACAATCACAAACCAGCCTATTCGCATTCCTTCCCGCTTCTCCCCCTAGGTGCATCCTCTGAAAGTCAGAGTTAATGGATGGAGGTCGGAGATGTCATTACTCACTCAAACGGTCAAATTCTAGGCATCCTCCCGGATTGGGATAGCACGAACTTCAGCGTCTTCTGCCACATCACGAAAACCAATACTACGACCAAGTGAGTATCGTCTCTCTCGGGACAGAAAATCCATGCTCACAAGTCGAAGTCGCCGTCACCGCCATCAAGGTCGGAGGAGTCGGGCCCCGCAATAGGTACAGCAGATACATTGAGAGCGATCAACGCGAGGACAATAGCAATGAAGCGAAAATGCATGTCGATAAGGTGGAAGAAATGATAGTTTCGCGTGTTCGGTAACCAGTACCAGAGTAAGGATGGGTGCTTGGGCTTCGCTGGGACGATTCGACGATAGAAAGCAGTTTGGCTCAGGCCAGTCGCTTTTATAGCCCAGCGGAACGTCAGAGCTGATTGCTATGCTAACAGGGAGCGGGTCTATCTATGGACTCTAGGGTCCGAAGAAAGTGGATAAATGGATCACGAACTGCATCATTATCGAAGTTGAGGCAAGTGACTACCGACTCCATAGTATAGTGGTTGAACTCACGGACCTCGTCTTCTTTGGAAGTTTGAGGGAGTATCGGCCTGGAGATCATCATTGCCAGAGACGAGATGTTCTCACCCGCCTTGAGGCTTTGTGCTTTTCAGGTGCGGCATTCTCGGAAGTGAAGCTTCTTCACCATTGATGGTCGAATTTTGCGTAGTGACATAAATTCGAGACCAGAGCAACTTCAAACCGAAGTCTACGAATGCATTCCGAGCGAGGTGTAGGATATCTCTGCGCGCCGTTTTATTCGGTCGATCGGCCGTAAGTTCTGTGTAGTGGACGTTCCTACGACTGTGCTGACGAAATCAAGCAGATGGTGTCTCTTGTTCAGAGTATCATGGCATACGCGTAGCGTCTAGACGAACACTGCTGGCTACCGACGGATATCATTACATAGACCTCAAGCCCTCTTCATCAACCCGTTGCCAGTTGGTGAACGCCTCGGCGAGTCGCGCCCACCTTCCTCCATTGACCTCCATTACCTCTTTCCATTCCTTAGATTCGACTCCGTTCATGGTCTTCAACCATTGCAGTTCTGCCATGATAACAATATCTGCAAACGACACCTTATCGCCCATCATGAATACGCCGGTCGGGTTCTCGCTTGCCCATTTGTGTGCTGCGCCCAAGTTGTCCACCACTTGCTTCCACAGCGCATCTCTCTCTGGACCCTCTGGAGCCAGCTCCTCGACCTTGTTTCCAAAGGCTTTCTCGGCCCCGTCGCGCCAATACACAAGGCTTCGCGGCAGTAACTGATTCATCATCGGGCGCGCTACCAGCTGGAGAATCGCCCAAATCACGTTATCCTCGAACGTCTGTAAAAACATTGCTTGGAATGCCCTCGTTTCGTCCGGAAGCAGCGGTATGGTGTTTGGGTACGCGGCGTCGAGGTAGGCGGCGATCTTGAAGGAATCCGCAACAACCGCGCCGGTATTGGGATCCTGGATAGCCGGAAGGGTGTAGACTGGTTTTCCAAAGCGGGTGCCTGTAGGTTCTGCGCCAATCGTCTTGCATACGTCCGCAATGTCAGGGTATTCCACCCAGACGGTCCTGTATGGAATACCCTTTATATTCAAGGCGAACCTGGGAAACTTGGTGAGTGCAATATACCTGCGGGGCCAATGTAGACTTACCTTGCTTTCCAGACATTGGGAGACCACGCTTTTGCTGGGCTTGCAGTCCCCGGGATATCATAGAGAATAAGGGTCTGCGACATGGAAGATTCGAAGTGTGTGCTTGTGAAGCGAGTGGTAAGTTACGTTCGTTTTATAATGTGCCGAAGTCAGGATGCTGTGCAACCGTACGGGAACGCGAAAACACCGTGGACTCATCATATATCAAATCTAGAGAGACGCTCCTGAGCTTGCACGGCGGATACACGAAAATCGCATTCTCGCACATTATGAAACGCCTGTAACAGGGACCAAAATCACTGCAATAAACATGCAGAGCCACTTCCATTTCGATGTATGTAATGGGTAAATGCCGAGTACGCCGTTACAAATATTCACCATCGTCAACTTGAACCCACTGACCAAATGCCTGAACGAACCGCCCCCATCTTCCGTCATTGACCTTCACCAATTCCTTCCATTCCTTGGACTCGAAGCCCTCAAGAACCTTCAGCCAAATGAGCATCCCCATCACTACGAGGTCAGCGTACGAGACCTTGTCGCCCGTGATGAAGACGCCCTTGTCGTTCTGGCTTGCCCACACATCGAGGGCGCTCAAGGCGTCGACAACCTTCTTCCACGACGCATCCCTAAGCGAACCCTCTGGGGCAATTTCTTCGGCCTTTTTACCATAGAAGCCCTCGATCCCGGCCCTCCAATAGGTCTCGCTGCGCGGCGGGAGCTGGGCTACGAGCTTCGTAGCGACCACCTCCATCATGCTCCACATCGCCTTCTCCTCGAACACGTCGCGAAACATGGCCTGGAACACCTTCGTTCCCTCCGGGACAAGGCGCGGAGTGTTCGGGTACTTCACGTCGAGGTACTCCGCAATGTTGAGCGAGTCGACGACGACAGTGCCGGTGTTGGGGTCCTGCAGGACGGGCACCGTGTACAGCGGCTGGCCGCCACGCGTGCCATTGGGGCTCGCGCCGATCTTCTTGCAGACGTCGGCAATGTCAGGATACTCGAGCCAGATGGTCTTGTATGGGATACCCTTAATATTCAAGGCGAGCCTGGGGAGAGCAATTAGCACAGGACATCAACGGGGGCAGATACCAGCGCACCTGGCCTTCCAGGTATGAAGGTTCCATGCCTTGATAGGGGTGGAGCCGGCGAGGTCATAGAGGATGAGTGGCTGCGACATTGTGAAGGAATGTTACTGAGGTAGACGAGTCCTGCAGGAGGTCCTTTTATCCCTCAGCGCAGGTGCGGTTCCGACGTGTTCGCACGCACACAGGATATGCAAATTAATAAGTCAATACGGCGGAGCGTGAGCGTTGACGAGTGTTTCGTGACATGCACTTCGAAGAGGTGAGTCACTGAATTTACTCTTCGCGTTCTAGAGGCTACTCTAACGTAGAGTGAGGGGGGCGCGTACTTTTCAGGTCACCGTAGGCGCTGATTCAGATGTATGTATGGATCGATGTGTGCATGTACGCGTCATCAAAGCGGCCTAACGTTCTGTTCGTCAATTCAATACCACAAGTCCAGCGCGTTTTGCCACACCTCGACCCTGAGCGGCTTCTGGAAACGGCTCTCCCTATATCACCGCCACTAGCGAGTCTGGTTCCTGGGCGAAAATAACTCCATGGCTGTCGTCAGTGCTGACTGCACCCCGGAATAGACATTCTCCTCGAACGAGTCTTTGAACGTTGCCTGCAGCTCCAACGTGCCATCAAGAAAGAGGCATAATTATATCACTTGAGTAAGGATGCTTCGTTGCACTGGTTGATCCGGAGCTAAGCGCGCCAGCTTTCGGGTCCCCAAGAAACAGCAAACAGGGATATTATGATCATCACCTCGTTCGTAGGTCGGCGATGTCGGGCTCACCTGACCACGTTGTGGTATATCGAATATCATCTAAGGCGAGTCTGCAGGGTCTACTTCCGTGGAGTATGTCACGACGAGAGGACATATTCGCACCTCGCTTTCCAGGGGTTGGGCGACCACCCCACCGCGGGAGACGCCGCCGCAGTTCCTCGACATCGATACAGAAGCGCTGGCTGCACGGTGAGTTATTTGCTTGCCATTTCTGTGACTCGTGTGGGTGATATCGACAGTCAACATGCATCGACAATATATACGTCGCAGATCCATGACTCTCGTGGGCTCTATCTCACCGTATGGCACAGGAGGATTGATAAGGGTCTACTCAGCTGACTTTGCCATAGTCTAGATGCTACTGCAGTAATCGCGAGGTGCTGATGAAATATGAATTACTGGCGTTATGCAGGCTTAGCACTCTCCTCGTCAACCCAACTCCACTTCCCAAATTCATCGTAAAGCCGCGCCCACCTCCCACCATCCGCCTCCATGACAGATATCCACTCCTTCGATTCCGCGCCCCCGAGAGTCTTCAGCCATATCAGATGCGCAGTCAGAACGGCATCCGCGAAAGAGGGAACGTCGCCCATAATGAACGGACCGGACTCGTTCTGGCTGGCCCACCTATCCAACACACTCAACCCCTGCAACGCCTGGTTCCACCGCTCCTCCTTCGCCCGCTCATCCGGCAGAAGATCCTCCGGCTTCTTCCCCAACACCTTCCCTACCTTTTCGCGCCAGAACACCGCGCTCTCCGGCGAGAGCTGCGCCACGATCCGCAGCACCTGCGTCTCAAGCATTTTCCAGAAGACCTTCTCCTCGAAGATGTCTCTAAACATGATCTGCAGGGCCTTCGTGCCCTTGGGAATCAGCTGAAGCGTGTTCGGGTACGTCGCATCGAGGTATTCTGCGATGCTGAACGATTCCGAGATTATAGCGCCGGTGTTTGGGTCTTCGAGGACGGGCAGCGTGTAGAGCGGCTGACCCTCGCGTAGGCCGGTGGGCTGCGCGCCTAACTTCTTGCAGACGCCCTCGATGTCGGGGTACTCAACCCAGACCGTCCTGTGTGGGAGGCCCTTCATCGTCAGGGAAAGCCTGCGCGTATTATCTTGGTTAGCGCTGATCGGGATTCGACAAAAATGCAACTGCTCACCTAGCCTTCCAGGGATTCGGAGTCCACGCTTTCGTAGGGGACGCATTTCCCGGGATATCGTAGAAAATGAGTGTTTCAGGCATCACCGCGACGTGCTGACTTCGTGCGCGCGCAGCAGGGCGATAACACAGTGTGTGCGGAGCTCCTTATATTGAAGGTGAGAGTAAGCTGTATAATCCAGCTGTTGCAGATTGGTAATGTGTTGGATCCACAGGAACCTCAGTCGCACATTCGGCAATGGACATGGGAAGCGCTTCTTTCTGTCCATTTTAGCTCCTCCGTGCCGTGGTGTTTCCCCGGAGTCCTCGGTGGGGCGCGTATTTGGACATCACGATGAGTCTGTCTAGATTTCCGTTGCTCCGATACCTTTGCATTCGTTGGTGGCGCTGATGCCGAGATCTCCGAGGATGTCTTGTATTGTCTTGAGGGACGAGCAGCAGAACGCGATTGAGCGACGGTCGCAGTCCAGGATCCGTACATGCTTGCTCTGACACGATCATGTTTAGAATGATGCTCTGCATTCACTCTGTTCTTGATTGGGAATGCGTGTTCCCATACAGGAAGTCTTTGCGATTTACGATCGTGAGATTGTGTAGTCGTTGCGCCGTTGCTCAAGAAGCCGGAGTGGAAAAGGAAGGCAGCGGAGAACCGAGATCTTCAGAGGACAGCAATCCAAGCGGGGCGAAACAAGATAATTTCATAACATTTCTGCAGTTTGTAATTGAAAAACGGGTCAGAACAATAGATTACTCTGACCGTAATCAATGCGGGGCCTTCAAAGCTTCATGGTTTCATCGTCGACCCATATCCACTTCTCAAACGCACCAATGAGCCGCTTCCAATGTCCTTCGTTAGCCTCCATGAGCTTCTTCCACCCGTCAGATCCCGCTCCGGCCAAGATCCGGATGCATACCAGTATGCTGACGATCACCACATCCGCAAAACAGGGAGTGTCACCCATGACATAGAGGCCGCTGCTGTTTTTGCCAATCCATCCATAAAGCGTCGTGAGCCCTTCGATAGCCTGCTTCCACTGCGCATCGCGCACGGGGCCTTCAGGCGATACCTCTTCGAGGCGTTTTCCGAACGCGGCTTCCCGGGTCCTGCGGAAATACTCCGTGCTCCTGGGGGAGAGGCTCTGCGATGCTGGCACGGCGTATATCACGGCGAGCGGGAGGAGTACTTTCTCGACGAAAACATCTACGCACATCGCCTGGAACGCGTCGGTGCCTTCGGGGATGAGGCGGATGGTGTGAGGGTAAGTCTTGTCCAGATAACGCGCGATGTTGAACGAGTCGGAGATGAGCGCGCCCGTGTTAGGATCTTGTAAGACTGGAAGGGTATATTGGGGGGCGCCGCTGGCGATGGCGGCCGGGCTGGTCGTGGATTGCACGCCGAGCTCTTTACAGACACCTGCGATGTCCGGATATTCTACCCAAACGGTCTTGTGAGGAATGCCTTTCATCGTCAGAGCAAGTCTGCCAAAGCGATTGTCAGCATCCAAGTAGATAGAATACTAACACGATTAGGAGCATACCTTGCCTTCCATGGATTGGGTGAGCATGCTTTGCCAGAAACCGTATACGGGATGTCATATAAGACAAGCGGTTGAGGCTGCGACATTCTGCCTACCGAACGGGGGGAGATATCGGTGATTGTCACAGCTCGTCTCTTCGGTGAGTGCAGAGAAGAGCTACTTATGACCGTAACCTCTGGCAGCGTCTAGTAATCCGCTGCTGACTGATAATGATGGTAAGTACTTGAACATCCCCTCACGTTAGTCCCACGGCCTTTCTCCCCTTGGGCTTCGGATTTTGGATCTCGGATTTTGGAAGTGTTGCGATTTTCATAGTTGCTAGAAGTCGAAGGTTCAGAGGGCCCGGGAGACTCGCAGAGCCGAGGGTTCCTCGAAGATGACGGTCAGTACTCTCGACCGCATCGATGTTGACTCGATCTTTTGTTGACTTGCTGACTTTTCGGCGTCTCCCCTGAAATTATTTCAAACCGAATCACAGATCTCATGCTTTCTTCTTCCCACCGTAACATCACTTTTTGAGGGTGTGGGTCTGCATACGAGGGGGAAGGAGGAGCGACAGAGATGCCTTCGTTTTCAGGTGCGTATTGATCCTTCACAAAATACTCTAGTTCATCATTTTAAAAATCCACAGTCGCCAGCGTCAAGAGCGCTGCCATCTCAGCCAAGAACAAGGCGTCCTCATCCATCGGAGACTTTCGAGACAAACACTCATCTGCGTCCAATTACCCTACCCGTCCTTCTGTCCCATCGCGCTCTTCACCTTCTCTTCCACCACGGTCTTCACCTTCGCTTCCCCCAAGATCCCCACCTTCTCTCCCCCCGCGTTCGGCACCTTCTCAGAGGAAACAACCGCCGCCTCCGCCGCCTCCTCGCCGCGCTGGGACGGGAACGAGCTCGGAGATTATCAGCCGAACACAGTCAATTGCAGAGTCAGAGGAGGACGTGTACTACGACGCTCGAAATACGTCTGTGGAGGAGGAAGTGGAGATTGAGATAGAGTGGGCCAGCCTGTCCTTGGAGGACAAGGAGACATTCTTTGCATGGCTGGATGAGTTCTTCGCGAACTACATCAGGGGTCTGTCGAAATCCCCTTCACCAGCGTCCTATTTTACCCCTTCGCCAGCTTCCAGTTCGTCCTCATTGCCCGCGCCTGCGGTCTCTCGCCCTCATCTGCCTCCTCGGAGGCCGACGAACGATGCCGCACCGGCTGTAGCTTCGAGATTCAACGCGTCCAGCCCAGTCCTTCCTACCAGGACTAGGCCCGACCTGTCTGCTAACCATCGTACCGAATCCGAACCAGCGCCTACACCTCGACGCCTGCCTCCCCCCGCGAGGGCGCAAGACAAACAGCCAGTGCATGTCAAGCCGTCCGAGAAGCTGCCTCCGCCTCCGCCGCCCATAAACTACGCCACGAGGCCCGACGTTCCCACATTCGAGGAAGAATATACCCCAGAGCCAGCGCCCTCCGAATCTCTCGGCGAATGTATCCGCTGTAGAGATTATACCGCCATGGATGAGCACGCCTCGCACTTCCCGCGCGAGCATGTCACCTCGATCGAAGCGCTCGCATACGACCTGACATCCCCCTTCCCCGTCGCCATTGACAAAGTCCGCGCCATCACCTTCTGGCTGCACTTAAACATCACGTACGACGCAGAGGCGTTCCTAACGCACAACGTCAAACCCTCGACGCCCGACTCCACGCTACGGAGCGGGATGGCGGTGTGCGAGGGCTACGGCGGGCTCTTCGCCGCGCTCGCGCTCGCCGCAGGCCTCGAATGTATCGTGGTCACCGGGCACGGCAAGGGCTTCGGGTACGCGCCGCTCGCGCCGGGGGCGCCCGTCCCGCCGTACTCGGCGGGGCACGCGTGGAACGCGGTGCGGCTGGACGACGGCGCGTGGAAGCTCGTGGACTCGTGCTGGGCGGGCGGCGCGCTCGACGCGAGCGGGGTGTTCACGCGCCGCTTCGACTCGTTCCACTTCATGGCGACGAACGAGGAGTTCGGGCGGCGCCACTTCCCCGACCCGCGCGAGCCGTGGAAGCAGTTCGTCGAGCCGCTCGTGAGCTGGGAGGAGTACATCGGTGCGGAGGAGGACTCGCCGACGGTCACGGGCACGTTCCTCCAGGGCGAGTATGCGTCGCACTTGCTGTACCCCGCGACGCGGATCATACAGAAGGGCACGCATACGTTTTATGTCAAGAAGAAGTGCGAACATGTGCGGGAGAGGGAGCAGGAGGAGTATGTGCATGTTGTGATGGGCCCGCTGATGGCGCAGGATAGGACACCCGGGAGAGGCGGTTGGCTGCCTATGACGCTGGATCCGGTCAATGGTGGGTGGAGGTTTGATGGGCTAAGGGTTGTGAGCGGGGAGAAAGTTATGGTGGCGATCGTCACGAAGGTAGGCGAAAAGGATGCGAGGGGGCTCGGCAAGGCGGCTTACGAGCGAGCAATGGGCAAGCAGGGCATGGCATTCGAGGTGCTTGTTCAGTGGGAGGTCGAGTGAAGTGTGATGCTGCGTGCTTCATTTTTTTCATAGGGAACTTACTCATACCATTTGGACGAAGTTATCAGACTCTGCTGTTTCTTGGATGTGATTCCCCGAATTTGGAGATATCCTGTCAATTCGATCCTCTATCTTGGGCTCTTCGGTTTCATTTGGTACAAGTCTGCTTTACGACACTGGCCGACCTCGGACTGGCAGCTACATACGACATATTCAACTAATCCCATTTGTTTCGATCACTCGTACTACTACGATATACCAGGTAGAGCTTGATTGCTTATTCCACAAGAACATCGAAGACTCATCGTGTATATATGGGAAGCAGGGAAAGAGGAAGAGAATTAATTTATGGGACAGACGAAGCACTTGGGCACCAAGAGAAAAACACCTCTTCAAGAAGATCGTGGCCTGGCGGGCACTATCTTCGTCGCCAGATCCTGCGCATAGCCACACATCGTCAACGTCGGGTTCCACGAGCCCGACGACGGGAACAGCGCGGCGCCCGTCACGTAGACGTTGTTCGACCCAAACGGCCTATAGTGGTCGTCTACCGACGCCCCAGTATCACTGCGCTCGCCCATGTACAACGTCGCCGCCTCGTGGACTACGCCAGGGACGCGGATGTCCTCCACGGCGGGCTTGTTCTTCGACCACCCCCATGAGTCGCTGTTCGGGCTCTTCGCCCAGTACTCCACGTTTGCGCTCTGGTTGCCGGCCATGACGGCGATGGCGTCGTATGTAGCCTTGTCCATGGTGGTCCAGAGCGCTTGGTCCTTGTCGGTGAGCGTAATTTGCACCTTGATGTTGGTGGTCGGGTCTGACACTTGAGCGTTCGGTTTGACCCAGGAATTGGGGTTGTGCTCGTCGAGCTCGCCGAGGGTGGCGCACACTGGAACAAAGCCAATATTTCAGAACTTGACTCTGACAGTGATGAGACTCGCAAAACAGGAAGGTACGCACCGAGGACGATGTGCTTCTCCGACCCCTTCAGCTGCTCCTCGGTAGCGGCGGCAGCAAAGTCGGGGCACTCACGCGCCGCATCTTCAGCGTCCTGCTCGGGGTTGGGGGAATGGAGAGCGGTGACCTGGATGTGGTACTGCAGCCCGTTCGTGGCCTTGCCCGCAACGTAGTTGGCCGCGATCTCCAGGTGATCGCTCAGCTTGCCGAGGGTGTCGTCGATGGGGAAGCGCGCCGCGATGTGAGTGAGGAAGTGGCCGGTGATCCTGCTGCCGGCACGGTTCTGCATCTCGGGGAGAGAATTCAGGAGGAGAGTCGTGTTGGGGATGGCGCCGGCGGCAAGGATGACGTTGGTCTTTCCGTCGGGGAAGACCAAGTCACCACGCGAAGTCCTGAGGACATTGACTTTGTTATCGTCATCGGTGTCCACCTGGAGTTTCTGAGCGATGACATTCGTGGCGATCATGAGCGGACTGCCCTTCTTGGCGTGAGCGAGGTGCCTCTGGCGCTCCTGGAGAGCGAGCAAGGGGCCAGGGGTAGAGAACTTGTTGAAGCGAACAGTAGTGATAGAATACGTGCGACCGACTGAGAGAGGAGCGGATTCCGTAGTGTTCGCAGTGGGGATCTGATTGATATGCGAAGCGAGACGGGTGTCTATACCCTTCTGAAGCACCCCAAAGACCTGGTCCTCGATTTCGGACGCCTTTGTGACGTGCAGAAGAGTGCTCGCCTTCTTCCAAAATTCCTCCGTCGCGGCAGCTTTCACCAGGTACGGAGGGAAGCCACGCATCAACTCGGACGTAGGACGAGGGCTCTAATAGTCAAGACATGAGAATTGCGACTTGAACGAGGGAAGAGTGAGATACACACCCAAGCGCTCCAGAAGGTTGAGCGACCTCCGAAGAAAGGGCACGATCCGTGCAAGAAGCGAAGGGTCGAATTGTACGTCTTGTAAGACAAAGTCCACGGGAAAGTCTCAGAGGGTCCGCCAAGTACCATCTTGAACGGGAGCGGAAGGTTTTGGAAGTGCGTCGGCAGCCATAGATCTACGGGACGAATGGGTATAACGACGGCAGAATTATTACTGGTCACTTACCTCCACGCTCAAGAATGAGGATGCGGCGGAACGGGTCGCGTTCCAGCGCCTCTGTAACATAGGCCAAGGCGCAAAATCCGCTTCCCACAACTACATCGTCAAACTCGCCGTGGTCGATGACGTTGTCCCACGTAGAGGGTTGAATAAAGAAGTGAGGCGCAGTGGCATCCTGAGGCGTTGGCGACTGTACGCCTGGGATGGGGTAGCCCCACCGTCCGACAGGCTGCGTACCGACAGCGGGCTCTTTGTTGGCGGTAGGTTCTTCTTCACCCACAGGTTGTTCATCGGCGGCAGGTTGCTGTATAGCGATAGAGCGCTCGGCGCCAGCATGAGAGACAGTAGCAGTGACGGGGAGATGGTGCGCCTTGCCGATACGGTAGTGGAAAGATGGAGCAGTGTGCTTGGGAACGACCAGATAATCTGTGGCCACGTTCGGAATGTGCTGTGCTGCGGGTACAGAGGAAGGCATGGTCGAGCAGGGTGGGTACTTGGTCTAAGGATATCACAAAGTCGACCTGGCATTTTATATCGCCAACTTGAAAGAGGCTGAGGCCGGATATCGACGCGCACCGGACACCCTACATAGACCAACTTAGGAGAGCGGGGTGATGGAATTCCGGTAATTTGTTGACGGATTCCGATGGACAGGAACCGAAAAATTGCGGGGTATGCCCATCTGTCGTACGTGAAGGTAGGATCCCCACACGTCAATGAGCATACCAGTATGCGCGAGACCGCACTTTGTCCGCACCGGCGTTCTGAGCGTCAAAACTTCTGTCCACCTGAAGCACACGAGGCAGTTGCACGGAAGTACTGAAGTTCATGTGCAATAGCTTGGGGACAAAAATGGCTTCACCCCGATCGCCAGGAGTTTCACCGTCGCCACTGGGAGAATGCCATTGCGCAGATCCTGCTACCGGTCAATATGTCAGACTCTATGCCCTGACGGTATGCGTGATGTTAATTGTATGCCTGCGCACCGGTGTCAAGAAATATGCGGGGGGAGATGCTCCGAGTCGAGACTCTATGCTCAAACAACTATTCTGAGAACATGTTGTGATTGTCGACGACACATAGTGTACGCTCCATATCGTCTGTCAATCGATATGAAAGATGGAGCTCTGATTGTCAGCATTGAACAAGTACAGGATTTTTATGCAGCACCTGCCTCGGGGCCTTCAAACAAGCCTAAGCTTCGAGAACCTGAACCTGCGCCACTGAACGGTCGATTGAAGGGCGAGTACGGCGATGACCGTGGACCTACGCTGCGCCATGTCATGTAGTCTGGCACTGCAGGTGTGCCCGGCGCAAGTGCGCATGCCTTTCGACCTGAAGCTTACAGTCTCATCAATGGATCGAAGCCGCAACTGCTTCGATGAAACTGACATCTGCGCCAGCTTCCCTGACTGACTTGCGCGCCGTATGTCCGCCGTTGGCATGAAACGCAAGGTCCGTGTACGTATTTCCGTCACTCGGATCCTCACGATAAACTGGGAAGAACAGACATGTGACGAAGTGAAGTCTTCAAGGAATAATGGCATCATCATACTCACCTTCACTCGGAGAAGAAAAATCCCGGAGACTTGACCAGACAAGCGGAGCACCAGGTTGAAGCTCGAGCAGCATCGCGAGGATCCTGACGAATGTAAGTGGAACACCGGAGAAGATCTGCCACTTCTTGTGGCGTAGAGCGCTCGAGCGTAACTCATATCTTCGTCGGTCCTGACAAGTACAGGTTGTACAAAAAAAGAAATCAGATGCCAGGACCGTGGATTGAACACGGGACCTCCAGAAGGCTGTTCTGCGAACCACAAGAACGACTTCAGTCTGTTGCTCTCCCAGCTGAGCTATCCCGGCGATATATGTCTTTGTTTGTAATAAATCCTGTTGAGCATGCTCTGTCGGGTTCAAGCGACTGCCATCCCGACGTTCCTACCCGAGAACTTTCAACATCACTTCTGTAAATAGAGAAACGTAGCGAACTTATCCTGCACCTCACCTTACACATCGGCCTTGTCACCCTGAATGGTCCATACAAATTCTGACTCGCCAAAGCCTATTGCGAACAACTGTGGCGCCGGCGAACTGCAATGTGCATGTACCTGTGCCTTCTCTGCCGTCATGTGCGTCCCGCCTGTCACATCGAAGAGTGCATATTCCCCGATTGAAGCAGATGGGGCACCCTTGAGTTGCACATATTCGGCACCTTATCCACGACACCGGACGAGAGCGAGTCTTCATAAGAACCTGATAGGAAAGTAACGGTCAGCTCCTCCTCGGCTTATAATCATGGATCTCAAACCTGTAGTGGAAGTTCTCATCTTCCGGGCTAGCGAAGCCTATCGCAGTGACCAGACGGTCATTTACCCAGCGTTCGACATTGTTGGCGACTGGAAGGGTTCCCTTGGGTAAGTCTAAATACCGCCCTCTCCGCTCAACGCGTCACGAATCACCTTTCCGTCTCATAGGATGTACCATGGCTATCTCACGCAAGGCTATTCATTAGTTGGTGAGTCGACCTGCTCAATCATGGCGATATTTCGTTTGAACTTGAAGCAGTATGGGAGACTTTGAAGGACCACGAAGACCTCATGCACAGCGACAAGAATGCCCAGCTGCGAGAAGATATGGGAAAGTGCATTGACGGGTCGGCTACGATGTTTCACGCATACTTCCAGCCCTCTACGAATCTGGGTAGAGTCTTGGATGCGCCGGTCACCTCAGTCGGACAGGTCAAGCTGAAGCAAGAGAGCACTCACAGCAACCTTGACGCTGTGATGAAGCTTCTCATCGAAGCGCAGGGTATCAAGGGATTTCGGGGAGCGGTCTACGGAAAGGAGGTTGAGACCGATGAGTTCGCGTTCATGACGGCTTGGGACTCTATCGAGGTGCGTTGGTGGCGTGAGTCGTTCGAGAGCTAGACCCGCTGACCGTCCTCTAGGATCATCATGCCGCGGAGAAGGATGACACGACAATGATCAAATTTCTGTTACAGCTCGAAGAGATAGCAGATGAATGGGATGAGGCTGATGTACCACTCACATGGTATAAGAAAAAGTACGAATGAACTCCTGTGGTTGGTTAGGCGATCCTTGAAGATGTATCTTTCGGGGCTGGTGAGATGGCTCTCTCAAATGCTAATGCACGACCATGACTGTTTCCTGTAATGTATTGAGGTAGAGATGGCGCTTTGCTGTGACTTGATGGCTTGGAAGGGGAACCAGCGGTCTGGCAGCGCACTCAGCAAGAGACTATCTGAGCGCTGACACAACATCAAGGCGCCGGGCCGCCGACACCGCGAGTATGTATGTCAAGTTAGCCTCCGTCGTCTTCAACTTGTCGAGATTGATACTCACTCGATACTCTCTTCGGACCTCTCGTGCAAAGGGGGAAAATTGACAACTAGCCCTTACCCGATTTTGTGGCTTCAAGTTACTCATAATTTGACCATGCGACCTTCTTGCATACGTTGACCATTTCTCGGGCCGTTCAATATCCAACACACTAACACCTGTCTTGCATTTCGAGATACAATCCGTAGTGTAACAGTGCAGGTAATACTAAAATACTATTGTCCATTCTGGAGTATGCGCCCACTCTACTCTGCGGAGAGGTTAACACCAGGTACATAAAAGTGGACACTATCACGCTCACCCAGAACCGTTCCCCGACAATCAAGAGAATATTTCAACGCCCAGACGTGGATCTCCAGGAAGCTAGGATAAAAAAAAGAGCAGTCAGCCGTCATTTCTATACCCTCCGAGTCATAACACCCGCGCCGTACCATGGAAGTTCCTCGTAGCGTGCTGCGAAGTCAGTTTCCGGTATCAGGTTCACCACCGAAGCTGCACATACTGCACATGAGCCGCGGATATCACAGATTACAGGCATCGACTTACACTGGAGCCGCCGTCGCAGCAGATGCAGCCGGGGCGCCGCTATGCGAGGGCGACGGTACAGCTGCCACCGCACTTTTCGACTGGGTCGTGCCGCTTCGGGGGAGGATTGGGTTTCTAGGGTCGGGAACCGCGCTAGGGGCAGCTGAGGCATCCGGGAGGGCGGTCGGGATCGCGCTCTGGAGCGGCCCTCCGGAGGGAGAGTCCGGGAGATCGCTCGGGAGGGATGGAAGCCCAGAAAGGCGAGATGCGATGCCGCTGGGAATGGTGCCCGCGGAAAGGGCGGATGCGATGCCGCTCGGGATGGTACCCGCGGAAAGGGCGGATGCAACGCCGCTAGGTAGGGTGCCTGCAAAAAGGGCGGATGCGACACCGCTAGGAAGGGTACCTGCCGAAAGGTGGGATGCGATGGCACTGGGTATAGTACCCGCGGAAAGGGCAGATGCCACGCCGCTCGGGATGGTACCTGCGGAAAGGGCGGACGCTATACCGCTGGGAAGGGTACCTGCGGACAGGCGGGATGCCACGCCGCTGGGGAGGGTACCTGCAGAAAGGCGGGATGCAATGCCGCTGGGGACGGGCGCGCCGCCAGAAAGGGCCGACGCGGCTGCGCTGGGAATGCCTTGGGTCCCGGAATCGGAGACAACTGAGTCGACAGCGCTTGGAACTGCTCTCCCAGGAAGGACACCAGCCGTGCCATGGAGGGGCGGGATGCCAGGAGGGTTGGCGCCACCAGAGGGGAATGGGCCGCCTCCAGCAGACAAGGGACCACCAGTGTGTTCGCCCTGCCTGCTCCTGAAATCCACAGGAGCCGCGGACGCGCACAGCGCCGTCAGAGCCAATGTGAAGAAAATGCGGGTGGAAATCATGTCGACGAGGTCGGTGGTGGGATTGGAAATGTAATAAGTGAGTGAGGGATAGACAGAGTTCAAGGAGGTTGAATGTCAATCGTGAAGGCAGCCGGTGCCAAGATGTCGAATGAAGTGCGAAGGCGAATTGAGTGGAGCGCTGCTGTAGAACGATGGCGATAACTTCTCTGTTCTTATAGCTGGAGAAGACTGTGTCCTGTGAAGATGCATTATGCGTATATAGCATCTATATCAGAGGGGCAGGTCAGTGGGAGTGCCTCCGACAGCCGAAATGCATGTTGCATTCTGTAAAAGTCGAGAACAAATATGACACCGCGACGATAATGCCTACTGTGGAAGTTATTCATCACGATTGAGGGTGATGACGAGGCGAAGGAATGTACCTAAAGCTCATGGGTTGAACAGACACGGCTGCGGAGTGGCGGGGAGACATCTTGATGCCGGTTTTGCCATCAACGCACGCATCTACTCACAGCCATTAATTGCGCGTCTGAACCACAATGCCATCCGTCCCCGACACAGCAGAAGGAAACGACAGACCTGGCTTTACTCAGTGAACGGCGTCCGTTAGCTGCTTCAAATCACCACCACAAGGACTCCAAGCTCGGAAGTAGATGGCAGGCTTACAACATAATGACCAGCACCCCTCGGACGATTGAGGCACCGTTATCCTGTGCTCCTCATTCCCGTATAAGAGTGTAATTCCACCGCTCTGCTGTCGAGCCTGCATTCTTCGTGACGCGAGGCTGCCACTGTTGGCAGAATCCAGCCTCAATATTGGTGATCGAATTTTGTCGTAAGCCTCCGAATTGCGACATCGTTGACACTCATTGCACCCAAAAGTATCCAGCGCACAGAGTTCCACGCTTGCATTGATATGATCCGTACCGTAACAGCAGACAATCACTGTACTACCGTCGTCTGTCCTGAAAGCTCGCCACGTAAACACTGCACAGGTCGATATCAGCTTTAAGAACGGACGGATGTTGGGCCCGAACTCACCTACCACCTTCACGTACACTCAACAAAGCAAGACACCAAGAAACGTATCGCTAAACAAAATCTGGTCAGTCGTTTTGATGTTTGTGCTGTGTATGTTATCTCCGCACCAGTATCGGTAAATCAAGACCTAGCGGTAAATCAAGACCTAGTACGCCACCACGGGCCCAGGCATGAGTTTGGATTCCTCGAAGGCAGCGCGCCTTGCACCACCGCTGTTTCGTAAGGCGTAAGCATGCGGGCGACAATGCAGATCATGTACAGAGAACTCACCTCGTCTCGAAGGACTTCGCGCCAGTGAAGCCGAGTTCGCCGTCGAGGTCACCAGACGCTACGGATACCGGCACCGCTGACGGGGTGGACGGGGTGCTAGCGACGGCCACGACTGGGGCGGAATCCGACGCAGGGATGAGTGGGCCTCCTGGGATTGAAGGCACATCGCTGGGGATCGGAGCGCTGGGGACGGAGGCGGGTGCTGTAGGGATTGCGCCTCCGGGGAGCGACACCGGGATGGAGGCTCCCAAAGGGGTCGCTGGGTCCGCACTTGGAACTGGGGGTCCGGGCAGAGAGCCCGGGAGCGCAGTAGGAATTGCGGGGGGAATGGCACCGCCTGGGAGAGACGCTGGGATGGGCGGGCCGGGAGTCGCGGGAATTGCGCTGGGTCCTGCTGGGCCTCCGGGACCGAGAGGAGAACCGGGGATGGGAGGGGACGCAGGCCCGGGAGCCTGAAGCGGAGCTCCAGGTAGGCCAGCCTGTCTGCCGTTGAGAGCCACAGGGGCTGCAGACGCGCCCAGTGCCATCAAAACTGATGTGATAATAACCTGGCTGAAATGCATGTCGGTGAAGGTGGTGAAAGGAGCGGTTGTGGGTAACGAAGCAGTAGCAAAATGTGATTTGATCCTGAAAATACGAGTACGGACGGCAAAGGCAACCTGTGCCCAAGGTGCGGAAGAAGGTGCGAAGGTAGGTCGGATGGAGCGCTGCTGCAGAATGAGAGTGAGAGCTTCGTTACTTTATACCATGAAGACTGCAGCTCGTAGCGATCGGATCTCCCTATCGCTTCTGGTATCTAGATCAGAAGTGGTGTCAGTAGGAACGTCTTTGACATGATGATCATGTCGGGCGCAGTGACCGCGACATCCTGTAAATAGATGCTGCTGAATAGAGAATGCAGATGGTATCATGGCCACGAACCCCACTGTTCCTAGTGGATGACTGCAGATCGTTACCAAGACGATGGTATGTCTAGAACACACACAGCGAACAGCCAGCGGATGGCAGTTGAGCGAAATCTGACGAGACTGTGTTATATGAGTGAGCTCCATCGGAATGTCAACATCACCACTGGACGCAGAGCCACGACTGATCTTATACGAAACCTGCCGGATCAAAGACCGGTCAAGAACATCCATCGTGGCCAAGTAGAATCTGACGCCACTCACCGTGAGATATGTGAGCGCTGAAGCGGTGGAGCGCTGACGGTGACGCCCTGTAGGCTAACGACGGATCCCATAAAGTACGGTATCAATCTATCCGTACTTTCGTCAGAACTTCGAGTTGATCAAGGACTACATAAAACAGGGTGAGCATAGAACGCCGCGCTGAAAGACGACGAACTTGCTTTAACGGTAGGCACGCACGCTCACGGAACCATTAGATAACCATCGACGATTGTTACGAAACGGGGATTGCCGCAAGAATCTTGGGTGGCTTGAGGGAGTCAGGAGTCTTTCGACAGCGCAGCTTACAGTGGCACAACAAAAATAGAAGGTCAAGCCAACCGTGTTTGCATCTGAAAAAGCGATAACACAATAGCAGTCACGGATACACTATCGTCGTTGTCCGTTGTTGTCCGTTCTCGCATATCTACACCTACTTATAGCCGCGCGGAAATCACTGAGACTGTTCTGCATGCGAGTACCATTGAACTCACCGAAAGCTTCCATAAGACGATCGATATCCGGCCCTCAATAGCAAAAATATCTACCACAAGAAGTTGCAAATAAAAGGCGAGTACAAATTGTCAGCAATCAAGGTTCAAATCGTGCACCGTGACATCGACATCATACCTCAGGCGCCCGATCCACCATCCTCAGAGCGGCCTGTAGGATAGCCCACTTCATTGTCTGTCAAGACGACGGAGAGAAAAATCGCACGTGTGCCCGTTAGTTATACGTCATAGAGGATAAGCGTTCAAGTTGACTTACGCCTCATCGAAGGGAGGTGCATGATTAACCCCGATGACTGAAGGAGTGGGCGGCGGAGGCTTGACGGGTGGCCTGAGCCTCAGGTTGCGAGGCTCGTGGACAACGATTGGGATGTGAGTGGTAATGGGAGGGAGCAGAGTGGTGAGACCACCCGTGGGGATAACGGGAGCTGCAGACGCGCGCAACGCTGTCAAGCCCAAAAGAGCGAAGAGACGGCTGAAATACATGTCGAAAAATTGATGGCTGAAAGGTGGGCAGTGAAGGGCAACCGGTGCCGCTGGGGTGAAGAAGTAGAAAAGTGAGATGCAGAATGAAAGCCATAGGTTCGCTATTTTATAGCTTCAGCTTCGCTTGGAGGCACAATGCCGAGGCGATGCAAGAGTGCACATACTCAAAAGTTCGTGGATCCTGGAGTCTGTGCATCGGCTAGCGATGTTCGGTGGAAGTTGGGTCGATAAGCGAATGGACGTATTGCACGCACCACTCGAATTGGAGGTTTACGACATTTGGGTAAGTAGTGAGGAAATGGGCACATCTACGCTGCCTTCAGGGGCAGGCGGCGCTCATTAGCGTCCGGGTTGACCTAGAAAGTTGACGCTTCCGAGAGATTGCTTCACAGTCCTGCGAGATGCGATACATCTGAGTGAGCTTCGATAGTGGACGAGGGGTGTCTAGTACGAGACTCAAATAATTTCCGGCCACCAACTGAGCAGTTTGAGCAATTCGAATACAAAGGATATGTCCTCCTGATTTCAGAAATCTGCGGCTATTCAACTTGTTTTTAGCAATACTTCAACAACGCCGGACCTTCTGAAGTCGGGAAGTCCTGTCGAGAAAGATCGTTCAAAGACAACTGGTGCTTGTAATGTCGAGCGAGTGGAATTCATCTGGGCCACGGAACTTCTGAACGGTGCTACAACTACTGACACAATGGAATGAGCAAGGTCTGATGTACCGTCGACGACTTGCCATCTGCAAAACAGCATTGAGTCCAAATATCTAGGGAGTGAAAGCGTACTCACCGATTGCTCCATACAAATTATTGGAAGGCATTTCTACGGCCCAGCATTAGTCGTGAAAAGCTGCAACACAGAGTGGTCAGAATACGATGGTGGGGCTGGGTGGCTACCGAAATCGGTGAAGGTAGACTTGCCAGCGTCTCCGGGTTGAAAATACTCGATTGCAGAAGGAGTGACCTTCCCAGAGTCGAAGGTCAGGGTAGGAGCGGATGGGGCGCGAGGAACTCGAGTGGCCGGCATTGGATTGTAGGTCTCCGTGTCGTGCGGGACTGTGAAGGGGTTGGCTGTATTGTGGTCGGCTGTGGCGGTATCGTGGTAGACAGTGTCTGTCCCAGGAGGCGCGACTTGAACTGTGTTTGTATTGGCCGGGAATGAGACAGGATTGACTGTGCCAGCATCGCGAATGTCCAGCTTGCCGCTGGAACCGATGGGCGTGGCGGAAGCGCACAGCGCTGTTGTGTATAGAATGGCGATGAGAAGGTGGAAATGCATTGCGAAAAACTGGATAAAGGATGCGGCAGTTGTAAGGCAGCCAGTGCCAAGTTTGAAGAAGCAAATGGGATGAAACGAAAGACAGAGCACTGCTGTAGACAGAGCGACAGACCTTGCGTCGTTTTATATCTCATCCGATGCATTACGTCGACTCATCCTGTCATCACAGCCCAAGTACCTATTTCATGAGTTTCTCGTTGTTGAAGGCGCATTGAACGTGGAACCCCAGGATATTGACTAACTAGTGGAACATTCAGATACTTTTTGTAATTGAAATCCTAGATTCGACGATGGAAATCATACGCACCACCACCACCTTGACTATTCAAGTCGAGGAGTCCGCATATTTCTGTAGATAAAGACGACACGGCCGACAATGGGCATGGGTCTTCGCTGCCTCCAGGGACCAGGGCGCTTGAGATGGACCATTGTGATATTGGATCCGCCGCCGCCGTGAGATTACATCGAGGCGAGAGATGCACTGCTCCTATAGCAAACCCTCTAGTGAAGGCATGATCAGAACGTATGTGTATTGGCTGGTGATAGGCCCGTAGGACATTGTGCAGTGGATAACTCGAGATCAAATCAGGCGCACGAAACCGAGCGGCATGGTGGGTCCGAGTCACTATTCACTCTGATGGTCAATAGAAGGAAAACCGATTAAACCTTTACCTATAAATTTACGAGTAGCGGACGGCTTGGTGGTCATACAGCTATAGAGTTGCGTGAAGTCTGTACGAGTCGACACTGTCGTTCGAGTTCAAGGAGGAGGCTCAGTCCTGATTAGGAAACTCTTCCCAGGCCGCTTTTGCTGACAAAGCATTTCTAGTATTACCGCCTCGGCAGTCTCGCTCAACCACAAGCTTCAACCACAGGTTAGTATACAATCTTTATAGCTTTACTTCAAAAGAGACGACAGGGCTCACTATAAGGCCGTGTAGGAAGCTATATCATAACTGTGGTCCCAAATTCTCTTGAGAAGGACGGCGTTTAGCAGCAAGCAACCATGAGCAAGCAGAAGTCAGCGAAGTCGCAGAACCAGGCGTCAGGCCTCTACAAGGCAGATTCTATCAAGGTGAGACTCTGCATACGATGTAAAGAGGTGCGATACCACGTAGGATCCAGGATGTTGCGGAAGCGTTGGGGATCACGAACCTTTCGGACACCGTAGCAGCGGCGCTCGCCAGCGATGTAGAGTACAGGATACACCAGGTCGTAGAGGTGAATCTTCTTCGCATGAACATGTATCAAATGCTCACATCCCTGACAGGAAGCATCGCGCTTCATGCGACATTCACGACGCACCACCCTCACCACCGCCGACATCGACCAAGCGCTTCGCGTGCTGAACATCGAACCTCTCTACGGCCACACCTCGCACAACCCACCTACCTTCCGACGCGCACTACCCTACTCCCAACTTCCCTCCGCAGGGACGGTCTACTTCATCGAGGACGAAGAGATCGACTTTGACCGAGTATTGAAAGAGGAGAAACTCACGATGCCCAGCGGCGTGCGATGGACCGCCCATTGGCTCGCCGTAGAAGGTGTACAGCCCCTTATTCCCGAAAACCCACCTGCCGTCCCCCAGGAGGAGCCCGCAACCGCAACCGCACCGCGCGTCAACGGCGCCGCGCCGCCATCGCCCGGCCAGTCGCGTCGACCCACACAAACACAACAGCAGCAACAGCAACAGCAGCTCGTGAAGCAGGTGCTGTCGCGTGAGCTGCAGCTGTACTACACACGCCTGACGGCATCGCTGCTTCCACCCACTGCGGACACAACGAAGCGTACGGCGGCGCTCGCCAGTCTCCGCCACGATGCCGGCTTGCAGGCGTTACTGCCGTATCTTGTGAAGTGGGTGGGTGAGGGCGTAGTGACTGCGCTCAAGGAGGGCGCGCAGAGCGAAAGCGATGGGCGCACACTTGAAGTGCTCTTGGACGTGATAGCCGCACTCCTGGACAACAGCACGCTCTTTGTAGAGCCATACGTGCGTTGCTCCTTTAATGCCGTTGTATCGTAGCTCTAACGAGATCCTATGAACAGCTCCATCAAATTTTGCCTCCAATACTCTCCACGCTCCTCAACTCCTCCCTCCCGCCCAGCCACAGCACGCACCTCCGCACTTCCGCCGCATCCACACTCTCGCACGTCCTCACCCGGCACTCCACAACCTACCCCTCGCTCTCGCCGCGCATCATGAAAACACTGCTCCTCGCACTCCTCTCTCCAGGCAAGAGCCGTGCAACACGAGAGGGCGCCCTCAAGGGCCTCGCAGGGATCGGGAAGGAGGCCGTGCGCAAGGGCCTCGTCGGCGCGGGCGGCGCGAAGGTCATCGGGGGCGAGTGCATGCCGGGAGAGGAGGGCGGGCTGGGAGAGCGCGTCATGGAGGCGCTGGATGCGCTCGGCCCGCGGTCGGCGCTGCCCATGCCTCTGGATGAGAGCAAGGAGGAGGATAGGCTGTTGCTGGAGCGGCTGAAGGAGAGCATGGGGGAGTACTTCGCGGAGAGGCTGAGGGGCGATTCGCAGTGGGTGAAGAGTATTCTTGAGGGAGGCTAGATGGGGACGGGATGTGTGTTCTGGGTTTTTGTTCGCGATCTTAGCATTTCTTGTGGGTGTGCTATATTTTATCAGGCAGGCAGGCGATTTGAATCAGACTGAAGATATTCGTGAGCGAGCTTGTGGACATCGCGAGGAGAGTATTCAATTGAAACCAAGACGGGAGCATCTGGTCTATAAGCATACTTCCCGAGTATTCAAAGTTGTATTGATGAGCATGTCTAGAAACCCTGAAATCGACATAGCCACCCGCAAGCTATGTTATCTTCGAGAGGTAACTTCGTCAAAGATAGTTCTCAATTGATTAAAAAAAGTATGGTATGGTATGGATAAAGCATCGCATCATTGAGCGACGATAGCAGAGACACTACTCCAGAACCTGCACACTTGCATTAGCAAAAGCTCCATCAACTTGGGGGGAGAGGCCGATGCGTCGCACGGCAGTACGATTCCTTGCAGATCCATCGGTTTCGTTGTGATAACATAAATCCGTCAGGATCGTAGTAAATACTGGCTTGCTTAAATTTGAGACAACTCGAAGATTGGCCTGCATATCAAGCGGTAAATTCAAGGCAATTCAAGGTGGAATGAATTATTGAAGATTCCCAACAAATAATGTGCACGATGTGAGAGTCGAACCCACCGCAGGCCGACATTACGCACTGATCATGAACGGCTGGACCACCTCCTCCAAACGATGACAATAGCCCGATGAGTCAGTGACGGGTGCGGTTTCTTTTACTGAGTGCTACGGTACGGTATGATAGACGGACCCTCATTTATATAATAAATAGAAGCTTGACATACCATCATTAATGACGAAATCACACGGCTAGAGGGAAAATTACGCACCACAGCCCGAAACACCTCAAAAGCACAATATGCCATCGAAGGGGAACAGCCCACAAAGTACTGGACGGGCGTAAATGCCGACAAGAAACCACGCGATATTATCCTGCGTCTGCGAATAATGAACTCCCATCCCCGACGCTACATAACACACTCCAAACGGATGGCTGAACTAGCACGACAATACCATGATGACCTGCAGATGGCGGGCCGAAACCCAAACGAATCAGAGGCCCACCGCCAGGAAACAATATACAGCGTGACAGCTCACGTACCAAATAGTCAACTCCTCCCCCCAGACAAAGAAACCAGCCTAGCAAGCCTATTAGAAACCAAAGACGTTGAAACCGCACTCCTAGGTGCTAAACTCGGCACAGCCGCTGGCATTGACGGATTCCCCTACGAACTATGGAAGAAGATCGTCACACTAAACAAGACAGCAAAGAAAGAACACAGACCAACCTTCGACATCGCGAAAACCCTCCAACAAGTGTATAACGACATCCAACTACATGGTGTCGACGAGGCAACACAGTTCACACTGGGGTGGATGTGCCCGATCTACAAGAAGAACAATCGCACTGAGATCGCGAATTATCGCCCCATTACCCTACTAAACACGGATTACAAAATCTTTACAAAAGTGCTCGCCACACAGCTTTCACGAATAATAAGCCCACTTATACACACAGACCAGGCCGGATTTGTACTGGGCTGCTCGATTTACCACCAGACCCAACTAGCTCGAACTATGATCCACTATGCCGAGATCACAGACAACAATGGTGCACTCCTCGCACTGGACCAAGAGAAAGCGTATGATAAAATTGAACACGACTACCTATGGAAAGTCCTGGAAAAATTCCGCCTCCCTGAACGCTTCCGCAATACGATCCACTCCCTTTACACGGGCGCAAAAACCTCAGTTATGATAAATGGTTTCCTCAGCGCCCCATTCACTGTGAACAGAGGGGTTCGCCAAGGAGACCCTCTGTCGTGTCTCCTATTCGACCTCGCAATCGAACCTCTAGCCTGCATGTTCCGCGATTCACCAAAGATTGATGGGTTCAAAATCCCCGGCTACACACGACAAGTCCTGATAAGCCTATTTGCTGACGACACTGCCCTATACCTGAAGAAATCCGACCGCTATGCCGATGTGACTGACATCCTCGATAGATGGTGCGATGCCTCAGGGGCAAAATTCAATATCAACAAAACAGAGGTGATTCCCATTGGTTCCGAAGAGCATAGAAACCGGGTCATCACAACCAGACGACTCCATGAGGATGACCCGCACCCACTACCCACCGACATAAGGATAGCACCTGACGGCGAAGTCACACGATACCTCGGCGCGTGGATAGGGAACAATATTGACGACGTGTCCCCATGGGAAGTCACCCTCGACAAAGTCCAAAGCACCCTCGCACGGTGGGCATTAAGCCACCCAACACTACTAGGGAAACAAATCATTGTCCAATGGATAGTCGGAGGAATGACACAATACCTTGCAAAGGTACAGGGCATGCCGCGCACAATAGAGGATGCCCTTGTCAAAATAATCCGAAACTTCATCTGGGATGGCGCGAAATCCCTGTCGCTCTCACTCGAAAACTTATACCTCCCGATAGAAGCTGGTGGCATTGGTCTACTTGACATCACAACACAAAACCAAGCAATTACAATAACGTGGCTTAGGGACTACCTTGACCTCTCGCCCAAGCATCCCGCTTGGGCATTCATTGTCGATGTCCTCATCAATGAGTATGCGCCGGCCGATATCATCGGCCTTGAGAACATAAATGTGTTCCTACAAACGTGGGAGCCGCCGAAACGAGGACCCAAGCACAACGCTCTCCCCAGCTATGTAAGGGAAATGCTGAAAATTGCCTGTACCCATAATGCTAGCTTTGCCGCCCTACACCTCACGCACAACCTTTGCACCCAACTCCCAGCCTGGCACCACCTTGGTGCCAAAAAAACAACGAATGCCCCAGTTGTCCAGCTGCCTGAATGTGGTCCATAAAATTACGACTACGGCAGGCCTCATACGCATGAGTCACCGCCTCGATCCACAACAACACCCCCGGCATAAAACTCAGTGCAACTGTGCGTGTCCACCATGCCGCACCGACCGCGCGTTGGGATGCGAGAGCCCCCACAAATGCGCCCTAGCTGCACAAAAAATAATCAATAAACTGACCCCGAAAACGAATCCGAATACCCCAGGACACACAGATGGCCTATCGCTCACCCACACAAGGAAGGAGAAGAACAACGAAACACGCACCAATGGCATGAAAGGAATAATAACATTTGACCCAATGGTAACCTGCAAGACTGACCTAGCTGAATGCTTCCGGATCTTTACAGACCCCGACCAGCTCTCTGATACGCCCGCCACACGGCTGTCCAAACCGATGAACGGCCGCGCCCCCGAACACGTCGTGATATACACCGACGGCTCCTGTATCAACAATGGTAAGGAAAACGCGCGATGCAGCAGTGGAATCTGGATCAGCGACACCGACGCCGCCAACCGTGTGTTCCGCATACCAGGACCCCGACAGTCCAACCAAATCGGCGAAATTGTTGCAGTCTTAGTCGCACTGCAACAAACCGATGACTTCGTGGAAATCACTTTCAAAACAGACTCCAGATATGTCATAGACGGACTTACCGAATTTCTACCAGACTGGGAAGATTGAGGATGGATCGGTGTCGCAAACCGAGAGTTCTTCGAAGCCACAGTCTACCACCTACGTAAAAGATCAGCTCCGACCCACTTTGAATGGGTGAAGGGGCACAGCGGCATTCTAGGCAATGAAAGATCCAACCAAAAGGCAAACGAAGGCGCACGAAAGACGCACCCGGATACCCTGAACCTCACAATACCCCCACCCTTCCGGCTACAAGGAGCAAAACTATCCACCATCACACAAGCGATCGCGTACCATGGGATCCGCCTGACACACGCACCTAAAGTCCCTCCCCGAGAAGGAACGAAAACAAACATTGCCCTGGCAAAAACCGCCATCAGCTCGTATAAGAACGCAAAGGAAACCGCAGAGATGATATGGAAACAACGCATGCACCGAGACATACGAAAACCAACACAACAATTCCTCTACCGTGCTCACAATGCCTTCAAAGTCGGAGCATACTGGAAGAACATCCCGTCCTGCGAAGGGTGCACGAAGTGTCCCGCCTGCAACCACCACACGGAATCCCTTGAGCACATCCTCGTTGATTGCCCCCACCCAACCACCCAACTTGTCTGGAAGATGGCCACCGATCTCTGGCCCCATGACGCAGAGTCGTGGCCTGACATATCGCTTGGCCTCATCATCGCGTGCGGCAGCCTCGAAGTCAGAACCAGAAACCACACACCCGATTCAAACCCGTCCAACAACGTCGCCCACCGGCCTCATCAAGGCGCCTCATGGCTCCTCTGCATCCTGGTAGCGGAGGCCGCCCATCTCATCTGGAAATTACGATGCGAGCGAGTAATCGGGGGACACACCCATAGTGCAAAAGCGATCGCAACGAGATGGTACCGGGAGCTCACTGACCGCCTCACGTCAGACCGCATTATTACCACGCGTCTACGACACCGCCATGCAGACCAACAATTAATGCAAAAAACATGGGAGGACGTGCTCGAGCGCCCCGAGCCTGACTGGCATACAAATCTAGAGGTTTTAGTGGGTATCAAACCTCCCCGACCCCTTATCTGATGGGACAATTGGGAGGATCTTGGAGCCCCACACTACCCCGCACTAGCTGGGTGTGCGGCAACGCATTTTTCCTCGGGCACTTCTCACCTCAGTGAGTATGTGTTTAAGGCTTACACAGACTGAAGTCACGGTCGTCGTTACCCAGTAGCTACGATGCATGTGATATAGTAGACGCGTAATCCACAGCCTTTCCAAAAAAAAAAAAAAAAGAAGCTTGACATATGACTGTACAGATTCACTGATATAAACGAGAACCTTTGGATAAAGCTATCAAATTGTTATCTCGGCATATGTGAGAATCGAACCTGCGCTCTCCGTCTCGCGAATTGCCGTGAACGCTTGCACAGCCACTGACGCTTAACTCTTAGTCCAGGATCGCTTAAATCTGACGCGTCCGTTTTTTTTCCGCTGTAGAAACCGCCATAATAGACGATTACCTTAGCAGGAATCGTAATGCGTTTTCACATGAAGAGCACTCACTCGCAGCGCTTCAACTGCGCAGGATCCGTCTCAATCACCCTAACATCCGGCTTCGAATCGGGCCCAGCAGTCTGGTTGAAGAGCATCTCCGCATGTCCGTTCTTCCAGCTCGGCCACTCGGGCGCAATCGTTGGCTCGAACTTGTGGTTCGGGTCGAGCACGCGCACAGTGTTCATGAAGCCCTGCTGGAAAGCGGTGGCGAAGTCGGTGTTGGTGAAGGTCGGGGGCGTGGAGAAGCTGGGAGCAGGCGGGGTTAGGATTGTGGAGGGGGAGATGAAGAGGAGGCTTACTGGAGGAATTCGTATGAAAGGTCTTCGCCGTGGAGGCCCGGAGGGACTGCGAATTCAGCCTAGACGTAGCTTCGTGAGGACGAATCATACGAGAACGAGCTGGCTGACTGACCTTCCATGCTCGATCGCCGAAGGCAGCGAGCATAGCGTACGCGGAGCACACGAGAGTGACTGATATAATCATAGAATCAGCGTTCAGGTTGAATGGAACAAAAAGGGAGAATGACAGACCATCTCCAATGACGGCTGATGCCTGCGCTGCAACGCCGTCAAACTCGCCGGTCGAGTACAATTGGACAGCTTGCTGAATGTGTTGTGCGTCAAGACGAGGCAAAAGTTGCGTGATGTACGAGGTAATAGTGAAGTTTCCTGCTGCGATGGCAGCAGGAGGAGTGAAGAGGTCTCCTTCATGCCCGTTGGTTGAAACTATCAGCGCTTCCTGGAGGTGGAACGCGTCAGAGAACGGGAGGAAGCTAATAGAGAATGTATGAGGACACGAACCCCATTCACTTGGCCCCGTTTGAGCGTCTCGGTGGGGCGTTCGACAATAAAGTCGCCATCGACCACAGGAGTGAAAGTCCACAGCTCCAAGAAATTAGCCACGCATACGGCTGCATCCGCCGCAGCTAGATCAGAAGCATTGACCTGTCGGATACACGCCAACGTGTCCGTCGAGTCCGTGCAGCTACGAGTAGATCCGTGAATAAAGGTGTCATGAGAGACGCACTAGAAAACTCACTTGAGCCTAGCCACGATGTTCGAATATATAGCCTTCATCATAATAATTAGACTCGTCGTCAAGACCAATGTTCTCTCACTCACCTCGGGGATCGAGTCGTTGTAGTTATACTGGAAAGGCAGGTACGGTGAGTTGGCGACAGCCGCGCGGAACAGTGGAGGCTTAGTGTTGCCTCCATGGGCAACAATATGCTGCAACGCGGAGCCACCGCCTGCCGATTCTCCCATTATTGACACCTTAGTCGGGTCACCCCCGAACTTCGAGATCTGCGGAAGTGATGGTCAGCTTGTAACTGGGTGGTTTGTGAATGTGTCGTACATGTTTTTGAGTCCACTGCAGGGCGAAGTTTTGATCGACTAGAAGAATGAGGATCGTTAGCACGGATGCACGCAGCTGTACGTATGCGAAGCCGATACGCACGCAAGCCAGCGTTCAGAGCACCGCCGTCTTTGACCTTCTGTCCACTCAAGAAACCTACAAATGTGTAAGACGAGTTGCCAAGCAGCCATGGCTGGAAAATAAAATTACCAAATGAACTGAGCCGGTATTGGATGTTAACCGCGATAACTCCGCCTTGTGTCTCCTTCACAAGGTCCTGCATAGGGAGCCAAGACGCGTTGGCTTCCGCATATCTAATACACATTCAGCATAAAAAATGTTTAACCAATCAGAGGACATTCGTACCCTCCACCATGGATGTAGAGCACGACAGGAAGCATGGAGTTCGGGGTAGCGTTCTGCGGAACATGTACGCTAGTTTAAGGACGTTAGCTGAGTCTACAACCCTGATAAAGACCTTCAACGAACTTCAAGAAAAGGCAATCCTCGTCATTGACGGTTGGCGTGAAGCCCGGGTCGACGTCTCGGGTCCGGAAAGGACTGGTAAAGCTCATGCCGGGAGCGGCGGGCGTCAGGGTCTGCCAGCACTCAGGAGGCTGGGATGTCGCGTTTTGGATCCCAGACACATTCGCGGGAGCTTGAGGGGCACTAAATCGCAGTTGACCTGGGCGAAAAGCTCAAGTTCGTCCGACTATAGCAGACATAAAGACGTACCTGTGGGAGGTGCGGCGTATCGAACACCGAGAAAGCTAGTCGTCCCATCGTCCAAGTGGACGTTTGACTGGTATGTCGCGTAGCCGAGGTCGACACATGCAAAACCAGGGGTAGCACGAGAGCAGTCGGCATAGACTTGAAGGCAGCCTGCCGCAAGAAGAACTCCAAGAAGCTGAGACCGCGTCATATCGCAGCTAGTAATAGCGCTGAAGGATGTTGCATTGTCTGTGCCATCGAGGCGACTTTATAGGGTGAGCTGGACGGCAGTCGTAACGACGTCGGCTTCCCTGCATCATTGGAGGAGCCGCATCGACGAACCCGAGGTGACTATTTCTGACTGAAGTTTCAACTTCGACGGACTGCCGGCCGCCTGTGAAATCTGAGCGCCAGCGAAGCTGTGTCAGTGAGGTGTTGCGCTGCATCGATGCAGCCTCGTGAAATTTTGTAACTTCTCTGCCGCTCGAGGACTTCGGAAGGCGCTAGTCCGGGAGACTCCAGAGCGTTTGGCATTATTATTGGCTTTGCAGCTCGAACTATGTCAATTACCCTGGCTCTGCCGGATAGGTCGATAGATTGAGTATAATCCTCAGCTAGAAAATGAATATTGTGGCATTATTGTAGTCGGCTTATCGTGATGAAAGGTGCGCGCAGGACACGCGATCACATCGCAGAATATTCAACTGCGGGGTATTGGCGGAGTCTGAGACTCACTGGTAAGTCTCCTACGCGCTGCGTTTACAACTTCGACGTCGATGAGAGTCTCACTGATTGCGGTCGGAGGCGAAGGATGGTGATGAGAGGGAGAAAGCCCCGGCGGGTCCAGCGCTAACGACTCACAACTCGCGGCCGTAATGCCGTGATGCCGCTACACTTGCCGCATGGGCCGCAGAGTCACTGGGACTCGGAGTCATTTCCTTCTCATAGCCCCCTGCATTCCAACGGTTCTGTATCGGGCAGTGAAGCCGTGGTTTTGGCCATGTTTTCTCATCTATTAAAAACTTGCTGGACCGTGTCCCTCAGACTTCCTCGGTGGACATAGCTATTCGCGAGGTTCCAACGTAACCAGCGACGACGTACATGATATCGATGTAGCCAGGTCTATCCACATTGTGTTAGAATCTCATAGCGACTTTTCGCCGTAGTCTGAGCTTCAAACCTACTTTCAGAGACTTTCGCACCTGAGGTATAAGAGGGATTACTCCACAAGAATTGTCTTATGATTGAAGTTCGCCTCCGGGCATTGAACGCTATCGAGAAAAGGGCGCATGGACACTGCACTTCCCATGATATTGACCATTACCGAAAGCAATATCTTGAGGTACAGTATCCATGGACAAAATGAAGGAAGCGGGGCTAGTAAATTCGGTACTACTGCCCATTCACTGCAGCGACGCTATGCCAAAAGCTGTGAGGGTCATCGATCAGACAATCTGTATCAAAGAAGACGAAACCTGCACTCACTCGCAACGGAGAGTCTGTATCTCTTCGGTATGAAAGGTGTGAACCACCGGTTTGGGATTTTTGCTATTTGTCTGGTTGAACAACATTTCTGTGCTATCGACCGACCAGCTCGGCCACTCAGGTACGATGGTTTTCTCAGACTTCACATTCGGATCCAAGGACCGGATCGTGTTGATAAAGACTTGCTGCCAACCCGTAATGAATGCTGTATTGTTGAACGTAGGTGGAATAGAGAGGCTGCCGAACAGGTTTGTTGGTCAGATAGGCCACGCAAAATTATGGGGAATCGCCTCACGTCGAGAACTCGTAGGAGTTATCCTCTCCGTGGAAGGCGGGTTCGATGGCAAATTTAGCCTAGATATGACACTCGGTTTTAGTTTAGAGATTCAACGTGCACGTGAGAGCAGACAAACCTTCCACGCGCGCTTCCCAAACGCCTTGAGCATATAATACGCGGGGCATACAAAAATAGCTAGTCAAAACCGGGGTCAGAAGTGTCGCGCAATCTCTGCCAGCCGACGAGACTCACTGTCGCCCATGACCGCAGCAGCTTGGTCTTGCGGGGTGGTCAGATCCTTCTTCTGATAGAGCTGAACGGCAGTCTTGATATGGGTTTCACTGAGACGCGGGAGGAGCTGCGATATGTACTGATGCAGTGTGGTGTTCGCGATCACTTCTGGCGGCGCGAAGAATGTTCCCTCGTGAGTGTTGGTGGTAATTACCCCGATTTTCTGATAGACGAAGTACGACTGAGAACGGCTGGCTGATATTTAGGTAGAGATGTGCTTACCGTGTTTAATCTGCCACGCTGAAGAGTAACTGTGGGTCGTTCCAAGAGGAAATCATCATCGAGGACGGGGACGAAGGTGAACGTCCCCAGGAAATTGGCCTTGTCGATGGGTACCTCCGCCGAAGTCAACAAGGACGCGTTGGCTCCGCGAAGACAGTCAAGGGTGTCAGCAGAATCGGTACAGCTGTCAAAAAAAGGTATTTAATATCAGAGCGTGTTGAATTCGTAAATGTTGTCTCACTTCGCGCTCGACACCACCTGGGAGTATAACGCCTGGAAATAGAAATGAGTTAATTTACGCAATTACTCAAGACTCGCGAAAGTACGTACCTCCGTGATAGGGTCGCTATAGTTGTATACGAAAGGGAGGAATGGCGAGTTGGCAATGCCCGCGCGGAAGAGGGAGCCCTTGGTTTTCCCAGCATGGGCGACAGTGTGGAGAAGCACCGATCCAGCGCCAGCAGATTCACCCCAGATCGTCACTTTCGTCGGGTCTCCGCCGAACTTGGAGATCTAAAAGTGACATGTAAGCACGACGATCAAATGCAGAGCGGGATGCACGTACGTGCTTTTGGACCCACTGCAACGCGAATTCCTGGTCAACTGAAGGATGGTAAGAAGCCGCGTAAGGTTATTATTAATTAAGAAGGATATACTTACGCAGTCCTGCGTTTAGGCTTCCGTTGTTCTTCACTGCTTGGCCGCCAAGGAAGCCTGTATGAGTGTGAATAACGAGAAGCACGATGACATCGATGACCGTATCTTACCGAAGAGCCCGAGACGATATTGAAAGTTGACTGAAATGATACTACCCTTGGATTCCTGAACGAAGTCTTGCGCGGTAAAGAAAGTACTATTTCCGGCATCGTATCTGGTAATACCATGACATGGTGGTAAGAGAGCAAGCCCATGCCCAATACAATACGTACCCTCCACCGTGAATGTATACGATGACTGGCAGTGGCCCTTGCTGGCTCGGTTTACTAGGAACGTGCACACTACATCGAAGAAGTGTTGCAGTCGCGGAGAATATAGCATACACGACTTACTTGAGGAATAGACAGTCTTCGTCCGAGATACCATCTGTATCCCTCTTCCCTAACGATCGGCTTCGGAACGGACTCTTCAAGGAAGCACCCTGTGTACCAAATATATTGTCCTGGAAGCACTGTAGTGCTGGCTTTGTTGCGTTCTGAACACCCTGAACAGTGGATGGTGCTCGAGGAGCAGCGAAGCGAAATTTGCCTACAAGTCAACAGTCAGTTTCTCGGATGCGTCCCACGGGGCTATTCTGCATATGCTTACCAACTGGGGGAGCGGCGTACCGGATACCAAGGAAACTGGTGACTCCCTCGATCAAGTTGACGTTGGTCTGGTAAGTCGCATATCCAAGATCCACGACTTTGAAGGACGAGTCGGCATGGGCGCTACTTGCTGCCGCGAACAAAGCCAAAATCAGAGCGAAACGCCGCATCGGAATCTTGGATACCGAATGTATCCTATCGTCTGCAACTGCTCTTTATATGAGACCATAGGCGATACCAGAATATCTCCCAGCATCTTTGAGAAAATATGTTGATCATCACCATGTTATATTGACCTTCGCGAAGCGAAGTGCCTGAACGTGGATAGTCCGAGGACCCATGCACCGTGCACGAAGACAAAGGCATTCTGCAGGTGAGATGTAACGTGCCTTATGAGGGCCTAGCTGATCCGACGGCGCTGAAGCTAACGGCATGAAGACATTACAACCAAGCTTTGTTCTTCGCCCACTGCTCGCAGCAATCACGCAGGCACGAGGGTTGCTTAAATGTGGGATCCGTCAGCTGTGAAACATATCAAAGACTTGGAAGTAACGAAGCTCACCTGAGTGATGGGAATAGATCACGGAGGCCTTGAACGTTCTTCCATCGTCGTTCAAACCGACTTTTATTAGAAGTAATACACGAAATGCGCACCGAGGTGTCCGATACGATCATCTCGTGATAGAACCTGTACCTTTTTCCGAAATGTGGCCGGGCCGACACAACAACCTCAGTAACCGACGGCGCATACGATGGAATACACAGTGAAACAGAAGTGAGGCTGTTTCAAGTGCGACGAATATTCTGCGAAATATTTCGAGGCTCTACAGCCTGAGTAAGCCATTACCAGGGGACCGATGAGAGCAGTTCAGTTCGTCAGACGTTGATCCTCTCTAAAGGAAAACTATGAAGACATTGAGTGTAATCGGCCGTAAATACACGCCGCCAAATCGAAGAGGAAGTAGTAGGAAAATACGATATCATTGTCCGTTCACCGAAGCGACGCTGGACCAAAAGCTGCATTGACATCGAGTTGGTCAGAAATGTCCTACACGCGAAACAGGGAAATGTTCCTCACCTGCAACGAGCCGCCTGAACACGACCTGTAGTGATTGTATGCACCACTGGCTCCGGCTGGGCACCGTCTGTATGATTAAACAGCATCTCCGTAGAGTTTACCGAATATTTAGGCCATTTTGGTACAATAGTAGTCTCCGTCTTGGTGTTGGGATCGAGCGAACGAGCCATGTTCAGGAACGCTTGCTGCCAACCTTTGATGAAGGCTGTATTGTTGAATGCGGGTGGGGTGGCAAAACTAAAGAACAGGGATTGAATATTGTGGCGAAGTGGCAAAGCGGAACGACTTACGTCGAAAACTCGTATGAAAGATCGTCGCCGTGTAAGCCGGGAGGGATGGCGTATTTTGCCTAATCATGACATCCACATCGATTAGAAATGGACAAAAAATGAACGGCTAATGCCTCACCTTCCAAGCGTTCTCCCCAAACGCTTTGAGCGTGTAGTAGCCGGGACAGATGAAGATAGCTATGCAGAACTGCATCAGGGTAATGCATGATAGGAGCTGACGCAGACTCACAGTCTCCCATCACCGCGCTCGCCTGGTCTGGCACAGTCGGCAGGTCCTGTACTTGATACAGCCGAACCGCATTCCGGATCTGATCTTCATCGAGGCGCGGGAAGAGGCCTGATATGTATTGTCTGAGAGTAATATTTGAAGACGCCACTACCTGTGGTGGTGAGAAGATCGTGCCCTCATGCGTATTTGTCGAGATCAACACAGCTTTCTAAAAACGAGAAATAGCGAGTCAGAACGAACTTCCCTACTGAGTATAGGAGCATTACCGAATTGAGTTTGCCCCTTTGGAGGGTGACCGTTGGCCGTTCTACGAGGAAATCACCGTCGATGACAGGGACGAAAGTGAACAACCCCAAGAAATTGGCGCTGTCGATGGACACCTCCGCCGCGGCTAGTGCGGTAGCGTTGACTTTCCGAAGACAGCCCAAAGTGTCCGTAGAATTGGTACAACTGAAATTATATATTCCGATGAACGTTGTATGGCATCATAGCGGGAAACACGGTTACTCACTTCGCCTTCGAGACTACTTGGGAATACAATGACTGTGACCGAGCAACGCTTCAGGACAATGGCGAGGTAGGGACTTCAGAGATACCCACCTCGGTAATAGGGTCACTGTAGTTGTATAGGAAGGGAAGGAAAGGAGAATTGGCGAGACCAGCGCGGAAGAGAGGAGGCTTGACGTTGCCACCATGGGCGACAGAATGGAGAATGATGGATCCAGCACCGGCAGATTCACCCCAGATGGATACCTTCGTGGGATCTCCGCCAAATTTGGAGATCTAAATAAGTGAGGTAAGGATAAGTACGGCGATGCGACTGAAATTACAAGGAAGATGTGCGCACGTAAGTTTGAACCCACTTCAAGGCGAATTGTTGGTCAACTAGTCGCTATTGCTATTAGAAGGGGATTCACGAAACACGGAAGGATAAGTACTGACGCATCCCCGCGTTCAAGCTGCCGTTATTCTTCACTGCTTGTCCACCGAGGAAACCTGAAACGACGTCAGAAGGTCGAAACTAGAAAGACTGCAAAAAAGCCTTTACCAAAAAGTCCCAAACGGTATTGAACGTTAATGGAAATTACACTGTAGTTCGACTCCTTGACGAAGTCTTGCGCAGGGTAATAAGTCCCATTTCCTGCATCGTATCTACAGGACAGATGAGGAAACCGTGAATAAATAACTCTGCTGATATAGTTCGTACGCACCCTCCGCCATGGATATAGACGATGACCGGCAGCGGCGACTGCTGACTCGGTGTGTTTGGGACGTGTACGCTGCATCATGTCAGAATCATGTGTTCAAAATATCAAGCGAAGAAGCTTACTTGAGAAAAAGACAATCTTCATTGGAAATACCATCCGTATCCCTCTTCTCCAAGGAGCGGCTTCGGAAAGGACTTGTCAATGATGCACCCAGTGTACCAAATATGCCGGCCTGAAAACACTGTAGAGGCGCCTTTGTGGCATTCTGAACACCGCGGACAGGGTTTGGCGTCTGAGGAGCGGCAAACCGAAATTTGCCTAAAAATTGTCAGTATATTTCCATTACACGCTGAAATCGCCAAAGGTGCTTACCGACAGGCGGAGCAGCATAGCGAACACCAAGGAAACTGGTCACGCCCTCTACCAAATTGACGTTCGATTGGTAGGACGCATATCCAAGATCCACTGTTTTGAACGGCCTGTCAGCACGAGCGTTGCAAGATGCAGTCGCCAGCAAAGCCAACACAAGAGGAAATCGATACATCGGGATGCTGGGCGGTGATGCCTGGACCTTCGCTTGCAGCTGTATTTAAGTAGAAATATAGGTTATATTTGCCTTCCTAGAATCTGTGTGATAATGACTTGATGATCACTGAAACACTGCGGAACGCTGTTCGGGTTAGCGCTCTGCTTCTAATCCACGTCAAGACATGACGAAGCCTCGTACTTGTTCTGACGAAATCGAGAAGGCGACTCACATGGAGACGCCCGGGTGGTCGTGGCAGATATACGCGTTGCCGCCGAATGAATGTCAATGGTGACGATTCCTCAGAATAGTTCATTTATCTGACTCGAACATCAGTAAGCCAGCATGTTTACGATGCATCATACTGTCATACATTAATCAAAAGACTGACTCGGTAGGGAAATGCAAATATGCGATTGGATCCTTGGGGGTCGGCCTCGGAGGAAAGCATGGTGGCACCCTTCGTTGATGCGAGTATGTTCGTGATGTGGAAGACCTCAGTCAGCAAAGGACTTGACAGATTGCAGATGCACCTTACGAGACAGCCCGGCGATAGAGCGCACGTGCGAAGCCTTCTGGATCGACAGTTCGACCCCGTGGCTACGAGACGGCGACCTGCCAGAGACTCAAAAGCATACGGTTTCTGCTGGTTTAATGCGTGCATGAGTGGTACAAGAAGTCACCTTTCATCAAGACGTGCTATGTTGTGGGGCGGAAGTCGATGGCGATCGCACAGCAAGTCGTACATCAGTCTCAGATGGTGGAGATCCACGTCGGGCTCAAGTATGATCACCGAAGTCTTGTAAATGGGTCATGAAGTGTCCATAGTCGCACAATGACAAGATAGACTAGATAAAGACACGCTTTGAAGGAATCTGTAAAAACATATATGATATTATTGATTGTTCACGGCGGCAACGCTGGCCCAATGTCTGCGCGCGGACATGGAATATCAATAAATCTCTACGACAGGAGAAGAAAAGAAATTCCCTCGCCTGCAACGGATTGCTTGCAAACCATCCGTCCTGATGGTATGGACCACCGGCTCGGGCTGCGCACCATCTGTACGATTGAATAACATCTCCGTGCCACCGGAACACCAGCTTGGCCACTGGGGTACTATGGTGTCCTCGGATTTGGCATTCGGATCTAACGAGCGAGCCATATTGATAAAAGCTTGCTGCCAGCCCGTGCTAAAGATCGTATTGTTGAAAGTTCGCGGAACAAAGAAGCTGGAAGACGCGGTGTGAATTGGTTCACCATACCGTCAAAGGAGGCTTACGTGGAAAACTGGTAGGAAACGTCGTCCCCGTGGAGCCCAGGAGGAATAGCAAACTCCGCCTAGATAGAATTAGCGATGAGCTTAGGTCTTAAAGGTTGAATCTTCTCTGACGTACCTTCCATCCCCGTTCCCCAAATGCCTCGAGTGCATAATATGCAGGACAGATAAAAATGACTTCGGATTGATGAAGTCAGGGCAGTGCATATGCGGCCGATTCTGGAAGAGCGAAGCTTACCGTCACCAATGACCGCAGCAGCTTGGTCCGGCACGGTGTCCAAGTCACCCTGCTGATACAGCTGCACGGCGCTGTCGATTTGCTGCTGGTTGAGACGAGGAAATAAACCCGTTACGTATTGTGTCAGCGTGATGTTCGATACTGCCTCTGGTGGCGCGAAGAGGGTGCCTTCATGGGTGTTCGTCGAGAATAAAGCAGCTTCCTGGAGAAGGCGGAGTATGAGAATGAGTGATCACGATATTTAGAGGAGAGACGTACCCCATTTATGCGACCGCGCTGAAGCGTTACTGTGGGTGTCTCGACAAGGAATTCGCCATCAACGACGGGGACAAAGCTGAACAAGCCGAGGAAATTTGAGCTGTCGACCGACATTTCTGCCGTAGCGAGAGCGTTGGCGTCGACCTTCCGAAGGCAGCCCAAAGCATTGACAGATTCAGTACAGCTAGAAGAAAGAGGCTTCGTACGTGAGATCATACTTGGGTCTAAGCGCGTGTGCTTACTTGGCTTCCACTACAATATTGGAGTATAGAGACTACAAGCGGAAAAAGTTTAGATTTACGTATTTGTGGAGTCATCGTTAGTCACAAACGTACTTCAGTGATAGGGTCGTTGTATTGATACGCAAAGGGAAGGAAGGGTGAGTTGGCGAGCGCCGCGCGAAAGAGCGGAGGATCGGTGTTGCCGCCGTGCGCAACTGTGTGGAGGACGACTGATCCAGCCCCAGCGGATTCGCCCCAAATCGCCACCTTCGTGGGATCGCCTCCGAACTTTGAGATCTAGACGATGATGATAAGAGGGAGAACGAAAGAACGAGGATCTCTACGAACAAATTCTTGGACCCATTCTAGAGCAAGTTGCTGGTCGACTAAAGGCGGTTTAGAGACGATGGTGCATTTAGAGAGTATGAACTTACGCAAACCGGCGTTGAGGGCTCCCTTGTCCTTCACAGCTTGTCCACCCAAAAAACCTAGAGTCGTCGGTCAGTACCAAAGGACTGCTGAGAGCGCAGGGAGCATGCTACCGAAGACGCCGAGGCGATATTGGATATTCACGGAAATAAGGCTGTAGTTCGATTGCTGTACGAATTCTTGCACGGGGAAGAGGGACGAATTTTGCGCATCATATCTGAATATCAGGTCAGAGAAGCGGCGACGACTACAAGGGGTATCACGATTCATACCCGCCAGCATGGATGTAGACAACGACTGGCAACGGCGATTGCTGCACTGGTGTATCAGGAACATGGACGCTATGGAGCACACATCGCCTGAGTATCTAGAGCTCAAAACAAAATTGGTCTGGGCTTACTTGAGGAAAAGGCAGTCTTCGTTGGAGATGCCGTCCGTGTCCCTCCTTTCCAAAGACTGACCCCTGAATGGGCTGGTCAAGGATGCACCCTCCGTACCAACGATGCTCGTCTGGTAGCACTGCAATGCTGGCGCTGTGGCGTTCTGGATACCATGGACAGTAGACGGCTTCTGAGGAGCGGCGAAGCGAAGATCCCCTAAGCAAGGTCAGTCACAAGTTGAGGTAAGCTCTTTGCGGAGGTACTTACCGACAGGCGGAGCCGCATATCGGATACCGAGGAAACTTGTAACGCCCTCAGCGAGGTGAACATTGGATTGATAGGTCGCATATCCGAGATCGACTACCTTGAACGGCGCGAGGGTTTGAGCGATACACGACGGAGTCGCCAACAAAACCAGGAAGTGGAAGAGGCGCATCGCTCTGCGTGTCGCATACTCCGCCTGTGGGCTATATACCTGAGCTGTCGTATAAGCTTTGTATAACGCGCCAATGTCAGCGCGATGAAAGCTGAAAATCGTCAACTCGTTCGATGCAAACACATCTGTGAATAGCCTGAGACGGTGTTCAAAACGAAAGCAGGTGCAGACCGGAACATGTGCTGAGGGACGATAGAACTCAATGACGCAAACATTCAACCGCTTGACATATCGGTGAGCCCGAGAAGCACGGTGCATCGTGATTCGTCGCTTCGAGCTGGAGGAACCTCGGTGTGAAAATTTATTCCATTATAGCATGACGCTAAGCCGAGCATTAGTGGATTGTATATTTAGATGAATGGTCTGTCTGACAAACTTTTGAGCGCCACAATACGACAGAGCGACCGAGATCCAAGGAAATTTATCATCTAGCGGCTTTGAATCAGCTCGCAATAGTGGAGTGAGATGCTCCTCGCACAATCGTAGAGTGCCTGACTGTTCGTCTTCACACATGGGATTGTAGGTTTCTTATAAACTGCCGAGATGTGTGAACTGGTGCAAAGGTCGACCGCACCAAGAAGTCTGCGGCATATTTTCAGTGGCTAATTGCCCATGGCACTGCTAACTACCATGCAGAGGATACTGCACTTTACCTTTGAGTTCCTCCAGCTACAACTTGCCTCGCTCAACGATTCATCTCCTCCCCGTCATCTCCGTGACGACGCACCACGTCTAACTCAAGAACTGGAGGCAAGGTCTTAAATATGGAGTGTAGCAAGTCTTCGGCGTTAGGAAAAAAATGGTTGAAGATACTATTTTGGGGCAAAAGTATGAAGCTATTGGTTGTTGACTGCGGCTACACTAGCCCAAAATCTGTTCGAACAACCGGCTTATCAGTAAAGTTCTGCGACATCCATTTAGAATCAAAACTCCTCACTCGCAACGAGTCACCTGCAGGTCATCCGTACTGATCGTACGGACCACCGGCTCGGGCTGCGCGCTGTCTGTACGATTGAATAACATCTCTGCGCGACCGGAGGACCATCTTGGCCACTGGGGTACTATAGTATCCTCAAATTTAGCGTTGGGATCCAATGAGCGAGCCATATTGATGAAAGCCTGCTGCCAGCCTGTGCTAAAGTCCGAATTGTTGAAATTTGGCGGAATCACAAAACTGAAGGGGACCGTATATTAGTGCGAACCGTTTCTCGTGAAATTAAAGGAGAGCTCACTTTGAGAACTGGTAGGAAACGTCGTCGCCGTGCAGCCCGGGAGGAATCGCAAACTCGGCCTACAGGAGTCAGAATTGAATGATGGCCAGACCTCAAGTCTTCATCGGACGTACCTTCCACCCACAATCCCCGAACGCTTCGAGGGCGTAGTACGCAGGGCAGATAAAGATGGCTTGGCGACGACAAGGTCAGCGCTGTTAACACCCGATCACTATATGAGAGGAAATCTACCGTCGCCCATGACCGCTGCAGCTTGATGGGGCACGGTACTTATATTGCCCTGCTGATAGAGTTGAACGGCTTTGTCGACTTGACGGTCATCAAGACGAGGAAAGAGACCCGTAATATACTGTCTCAGTGTGATGTTCGCTAGAGCTTCCGGAGGCGCAAAGATCGTTCCTTCATGGGTATTGGTGGAGATCAATGCGGCTTTCTGGTCAACAGAAGGTGAATGAGGAGGTTGAGTGGTACTCGAAGCGAAAGAAGGCACACCGCGTTGAGACGTCCTCGCTGGAGAGTGACCGTGGGTCTTTCTACGAGAAATTCGTCATCGACGACAGGGACAAAACTGAACAGGCCGAGAAAGTTCGAGCTGTCGACAGCTGCTTCGGCTGTCACCAAGGCTGCAGCGTCGACCTCGCGAAGACAGTCTAACGAGTCGGCAGATTGGTTACAGCTGAGAGGGCCGGTTTGAGTATATAAGTCACAAGAAATTTGAATGTGCGAGCAGGGGCTTACTTCGTATGCACAACCAATTTGGAGTACAGTGACTTCGTTGGAAAATGCGTCAGAATTACACTCGTAGAGACCCGCGAAGAGAGTCGATACCTCGGTAATGGGATCATTGTAGCGGTATGCAAAAGGAAGGAAGGGCGAGTTGGCGAGGGCCGCGCGGAAAAGAGGAGGATTGGTGTGACCGCCATGGGCGACAGTGTGGAGGAGCACCGACCCGGCCCCGGCAGACTCGCCCCAGATCGACACTTTCGTAGGATCTCCCCCGAACTTGGGAATCTGTCAAAAGTAAGTTAAAGTCTAGTTCAAGAAGAAGGCGAAAGTAGCATACGTATTTCTGTACCCATTGCAAGGCGAGCTGTTGGTCGACTGGAGAGTAGTGAGGAAGCCGGTCACGGATTATGAAACGCGGTGAACTCACGCAAACCGGCGTTGAGTGCACCTTTCTCTTTCACCGCTTGTCCGCCAAGGAAACCTATATGGTCATGCATGAGTACCGACAAAAATACAATAAAGTCAAAGCGTTACCAAATACGCCTAAGCGATATTGGATATTGACGGAAATGATAGTGAAGTTGGATTGTCTCACGAAGTCGTATGCGGGATAGATAGAAGCGTTTCCGGCATCATACCTAGGGGTCCAATCAGTAAACGACGCTGATGAAATGAAAGGTTCTAATGCGTACCCTCCGCCATGGATGTAGACGATGACTGGTAGAGACGATTTCTCCCTCGGCATATCGGGAACATGCACGCTGCGATGTTTTAGTATCATAGCTCCAGCGCAATCAACCTATACTTACTCAAGGAAAAGGCAATCCTCGTCGGAGATCCCATCCGTATCTCGCTTTTCCAATGACCGACTCCTGAAAGGACTACTTAAAGACGCGCCCTCGGTGCCATTTATGCCTATTTGGTAGCACTGTAATGCGGACTTAGTCGCGTTCTGAATTTCGCGAACACGACGTGGCGTTTGCGGGGCGGCAAATCGGAGCTTTCCTGCAAGGTGCCATTCACATCTTCAGTCGAAAAGAAATAGGAGGTATTTTTGATGAATGATCTTACCGACAGGCGGAGCAGCATATCGAATACCGAAAAAACTCGTGACGCCTTCAGTGAGGTGGACATTAGATTGGTAGGTCGCGTATCCAAGATCGATGGTCCTAAACACTGCTGCAATATGGGCACCGCTTGATATTGCCAGCAAAGCTAGAAGGTGAAGATGCCGCATTAGAATGCTATATGAGTCCTTGGTCCGCGGTATCGTATATATACGAGCTGAGCACATAGGCTTTGCGCGAGGTATGGATATTGGTCAGTCGAGTTGAAAATCGGCTGCATGCCATGTCCGATGTGAATGCAATGATCTGCGTAACGTTACCTACAGTGGGTTGTTGCTCTAGCCGGGCCGATGACATGCCATGTGTGTTTGAAGCAAACATTCCCTCAAGTGCAGACGTCGCATCTATGGAGGCAACTCTTCTGCTGCTTTTGGCGACTGTTTGCCAAAGTGAGAGCAAAAAAAACTGGCGCAGTGGTCTCTGCACGGCAAGAGTCAGTCAGTCAAGTAAAAACTATGCATGTGAGCTTCGACGTCAACACTGCATCGAAGAGAGCGTGAGTGTAGAAGGTGACGAGTGCAGCTGCGCAGGGCGGTGCGAGGACAACGCAGATCCGGAGGAAGCTCCCATCAATTATAGCGGGGCTAGGCGTTGAACATTCTCGCGCATGTGATTGGAGCTGGAGGGACAACCGTCCTTCTATGCCGCCGCAGTAGTGTGATGGTCATCCACTGCTTGGGAGCAAAAGCTCGCTTCGCAAGGGTCGGACAGTGTGGCCACAAATGGTCCGAGAACACTGAGGTAGACGAGTTTGTATGGAGTCAGCGGCCTCGGGTCATCAGTACAACGCCAGGGGATTAAACATACGCTTTCTCGGGATGACTGACGCAAACTAAACATCTTATTGTGATAGCAGGCAGTCTTATGAGCTCGCCGTGAGAAAATATAAGAACTCAGCTTCTTGCGGGTATGATTGCTCGCACCCTTCGCCTGGTTCAAACGTCGATGGTATGACGCGACATCCTCAATCCCCTCGCGTGACGCTGCGTGTCTACAAAGCCCTAGACGATATAAAATGCGGGTGCCCGCGACGACGCGCACCAATGTGCGGCACTGATAGCAAGATTTTTATCCAGGGAGATATGACATTCGGCGAGCGCCCGGCACGAGTCAAAGATAACAGCGATCGGGAAGTACTGCGAAGAGTTGGAGGTGAGTACGCTGCATGCTTGCGATGAGACGCTTCACAAAGTACAGGCGTACCTCTCTATAAATTGGCAGAGATTAGCTGTAAGGTCGGTGGACAGCGCTGGCCATGGGAACGTTGTCGACGGTCAGAGGCAAGAGGAAAAGATAGCGCCGTCGGAATTTTAGCGCTGGAAGACCACGTGGACACTGCGGAGATCACCTGACCTCGGCATCGCGTCGGTCTCCTCGCGGCGCCGCTCGCCGCCTCACCTTATCATCGTGCCCGTTGCCCAGCTCTTTCTTTCTTTCTTCCACCATGTCGTCTGATCCTACTGTCGACCATGCAGTCCTTACCCAGATCCTCACCCAGCTTCAATCGCTTCAGGTGTCGCAGCAAGCTTTACAAGCCAAGGTACGCGTGCATTTCGGGTATTGGTACGCGCAGGGCAGTGGAACTGCTGAAGGTGGATAGAAACTGCCGATGGGGCGGCTGATAGTCGCGTTGAGGACGCTGCTGCCTAACTCTGTCATTTGCCAGCAGATGTCGCTCACGGCACCGTCAGTCGACGCATCGGGAGTGTCCCCTACCTTCGCGTCCCTGCCGCTAGGAGTCGCGTGCCGGGTGGTGTCAGACGGCTCATCTCCACCCTTTCACCTTCGCTCTACATCCTCCCTGTCTTATATCTGATATGATTGTACAGCTAGATTCGCTTAGCAGCGTGACATCTCGCCCAGCAAGTAGCGGGGTCGCCAGTCCAGCCCAGTCTGCACCCGTTCCGTTGCCCACCACAGCGAATGCCGATGCATCTGCTTCACCATCTGCTAGCGCAGTCAGCGTCTTAGGGTCCGGTCAAGCTTCGACGGAGTCACCCGACAAGATAATTTCGGACAGAGAGCGGGAGAAGCTACTCTACCCAGGCCGTGTCATGCTCACCAGTGAGTCTCATCTTTGAAGGAGGACTTGAAGAATTTCTTGTGCGTTGGCATACTGTGTATGGTGTCAATTATGACGTTACGTACGAGCCGACAATGTCGCATTCTCGTGAGGCAGCCCCGTGGTGGTCGCATGCATGATCTTTTGACCAACTGCAGTCGCAGATATTTTCCATAGCCTCGCATAGCATCATCTTCGGACTCATCCCATATGCACACGTGCTGATTCTATCTACAGCATACCCTGACCAGCATGGCGTCAAACCGCACGCGCTCAAATGGGGCGCGTCCGACCCCACCGAACGCGGGCCCGTGATCTGCTCGCGTCTGCCGTCGTCCTTCAAGTACCGCAACGCGATCGGAGCCCACAGCGGCTCGTACTCGATCTACCGCGCGCTCGCGATTGCGATGGGCACGCTCGTGCCGACGCACAAGCCCGACTACTCGCGCACGGAGCCACCCGTCCCCATTCCGCCCCAGCCATCATGGTTCGACCCTGGCAAGATCGTGTCCTTCGACCCGTGGGGCCATCTGGTGCCGCAGGTCTTCACGCGCGAGATGACAGAACAGGGCCTGGATGTGCGCCCCAGCATTGCAGTCACGAAGGCGCACATGAAGCTGTCGGAGATCGACGAGGCGGCGAGGAAAGGCGACGTGGTTGTGGACGGGAAGATCGTGATGAAGAGCGTGCCGCTGCTGAATGCGGATGGCTCGGTGAACCCCGCAGACCCTGGTGTCGAAATTGCAATCAGCAAGGCCGCGATCGAGCCGGTGTGGTACTTGCCTGGCGTGGCTGAGCGCTTTGGGATGTGCGTGTTCTACTTTGTTGTCGTTGGGCCTCGCTAATCAGCTTGCAGCTCGGAGAACCTCCTCCGTCGTGCACTGTTCGAGGACACTGGAGGAATGTACCCTGAACTCATCACGCGCCCCGATATCAAGGTCTTCCTCCCACCTATCGGTGGTATGACTGTTTACATCTGTACGTTATAGCCCTTGATCTCTTTGCGTTGATTCACTTACCCGATGTAAATAGTTGGGCCTGCGTCATACATGTACGATGAGAGCAAGGAGCTCACCCTCCGTGTACATGACGAGTGTAAGCCTCACCCCTCCCTTCGCCACCAGCCACTGACGAATCACACATAGGCAACGGGTCCGATGTGTTTGGGTCTGACATTTGCACTTGCAAACCCTACCTCACGTTCGCCATCGAAGAATGCATTCACACCGCTCAGCGTGGTGGTGTCGGTGTCGTCGTCTACTTCCGTAAGGAGGGCCGTGCACTCGGCGAAGTGACCAAGTACGTACCCTGCATCTCTCCGCAGACCTACTGCTAACGCGCCCTGCAGGTACCTCGTGTACAACCTTCGCAAGCGCGGCGGCGACTCGGCCGATAAGTATTTCCGCGCGACGGAGCTCATTGCGGGAGTCAAGGACATGCGCTTCCAGGCACTCATGCCCGACGTCCTCCACTGGCTCGGTATTCGCAAGATCGACAACATGGTGTCCATGAGCGACATGTCCGTTCTTTTCCGCCCGACGATTCTTCCCTTGTCTGACACTACGACAGGAAATACAATGCGATCGTGCAGTCGGGTATCCCGATCCTCAAGCGCTACGACATCCCCGGTGAGACCTTTTCCATGAGATCATCGTGCACTCCGTGCTGACTTGGGCGCAGAACACCTAATCCCCATGGACTCCCGTGTCGAGATCGACGCGAAGATCGCTGCGGGGTACTTCACCAGCGGCAAGCAGATCACCGAGGCCGACCTCGTCAAGACCGTCGGGAGGACCTGGGAAGAGACAGAGCACTAGGCTGCGCTCTGCGCAAATTCAATACGCATCTGAAATATTTCGTGGACGGATGGGTGGATGGACGGTGCGCTGGTTCGCTGTTACATTGCTGTGTTGTATAATGTAGGGTCTTGTAGACGATAGTGTATTCGTGCCTATAAAGGGTTTGTTATACTTGACGAATATGTCTGAGTCGCCTTTGTTAGAAGTCAAAATCTATAATCGCACAATCAAGATTAAAGCCAAACGGAGACTATGCTCTACAATACACGATAAATCTGAAGAATCCGGCATTCGGCGGCAAGGTCTGCTGAACCTGCGTCTAGTAGTCAAAGTCCTCACCACATCCGGGCCCATAGCATTCTCTGTGGACCTCTTTGATGACTTGAGCTTCCACAATCAATTTACTCCCGCTCCTAGCTTCCTCCTCAAGGTATTCCACAATCGACTCCTGCATCATGGCGTTCGTGCCCCCACTGCCACCATATGCCGGAAGTCCTTTCATGACGTCCTTGAGGTAGCTCTTCGTGAGCCCCTCTACTAGTGCAGAGAGTTCGTCGAGTCTGGCCTGAAATGTGATTGTTACAGTCAGCATTACTCCTGTGACTCTATGAAAGTAAACGCATACCTTCACTTTCTTCGGGATGCCGTCTGCCCCAACTTCTTCGTTTTTCCTTTTACTCTCACCTTCGTCTCCAACCTCGTCTTCATCCCCGCCATCTCCGTCTTCATCTTCGTCAGACTCGGAATCATCGTCCGAATCTGAGTCAGATTCGTCCGAGCCGCACCCCCCGTAGCACATCGCGTAAACGCTCTTCACGAGTTCCTTTTCCTCCTTCAACTTGCTCCCGTTTCGTGCCTCATTTTCCAGGTATCCGAGAATGCAGTCGGCGACCATAGCGTTGCCTCCGCCGCGCGGGCCCATGTACCCAGGCAGCTCGCTTGTGATCATCCTCAAGTATGTGTCCGTGAGGCCGGACACCATGGAGCTGAGGTTCTCTAACTTGCTCTATATCATCGAGAATTAAAAGTCGGATGGTTATATCACAGTCTAGGAAACAGTGGCGGATAGCCGAAATACGAACCTGCATAGAGGGCGAGAGCTCGCCATTCTCCGAGTCCGAAGCAGAGTCCTCGTCCGTACCGAGTTCCGGATCTGTTTGCTCCGCCTCGTCCTCTTCTTCATCATTCTCCTCCAGCACGACGAGATTGACTCTCGGCTTCTTCGGCGCGCTTTGGGCGACGTCTGAGGATTCGGCAGCGCGTTTGACACCTTTCGATGTGGGCGCAGGTACGGGTGCGGAAGCAGGTGGCATGGCGGCCTTGGGGTGGAGGCTTGCTTTCGGAGCGTTACTAGCATTTTTCGAGCGGGGCGGCATTGCTAAATGGTGGCGGGAAGAAAGAGGGAGAGGTTAGGGAGACTGCTCGAAATTGACGCGTTATAAGCGCTTCCGAGACAAAGCGCAAAATATCGCGTTGACGCGCCGCCCGAACGCGATCACGTGGCCTAGCGGTTCTTTCAGCGTCTAGTAGTGCTTTGTGTTCGGGCGGGTCTCGTCAAAGAGAATGCCTTGAGGTACCGCAGTCAATGTGACTGTGGCTCAATGTGATGGGTGACTTCGAGAACTCTTCAGGTCCACGGTCTCAGCACCCACGGTCATTTGTGATCTTTATAGGGCCACCGGTATTTGTGGTGCAGATGAGAACGCGGCCCACTCGCAAACCGTCTCAGGGTGTCGTTTAAAGCACTGTGCAATTATAATGCCTCTTCGTCTCCGGAGAGTCACTGCGAGGCTGTAGTGAGATTGATATTGTTAGCTGCTGCTTTCGTACCGTCGAGAACGATCCCTCACCCGAAAATGCATCTCTTAATGCGAAAGACGAAGTGTTTCCATAACTTGAGATACCTATTTATTGTGAGATACTTGCATTGGTATAGTGATCAGGAATCGTGGTGGGAGAGGAGTTGTGTAGTTTTTATTTTCATCGTTGTTGTCGTCCTCGTCCTCGTTCCAGGTTTATGGCGCTAATGAGGCTCCGACTTTCCACGCCACAATCTGCGCCACCTCCCTTTGGCTTGCCACCGCCACACAAGCATCTCTTTGACGAGTCACCTTCGTTGCTTTTTAACTGAGTTACCTCCAGCCAATCTCCACCGCTTTTCGTGGAAACATTTACATCCTCGTCCCCTTCTAGCGCAAGTCCATCTTGATTCGTTTATCGGCGTTTGCAGAAGAGCTGATGACCATGCTGATTTTCAGTAGGTCGTAATAGAATTGCTCGAATACTACACATCAATAGTCCATTTGTTTTCTTTATGCTTGGCCTTCACTTCTATGTCGACTGGCAGCGCGTGCAATGCTTCTAGGCGTTGATTCGGTCTCGGTGCCTCGCCATCGGGGATCTCCGAAGACGCATATCTCGAGCGAATGCACTTAACTTCTAACTTGGACAACGATACGTTATCCAAGCTCCCAGAACTTCCATCATAGCCTGAAGTTGTTTCGGAGTCTCATAAATTGGCCGGATCTTAGCAGCGCTTATGACTCTAACAGAACTCGAATATGATGCCTTCACATCCCCGCTAAACTTCATCGTAAGCGCGCCTTGTAACCTCATGACAATGTGTGGCTGATATACTCCCTCGATCTTACGCCGTATGCATATGCAAGGCCGCGAAATTGTGTGAGCTCATAGTTCTGGGATCGTCTGGCCGCGGGACGGGGGTTTGTGAGCGCGAGAGAATGTCACACAGGCGGTAAGCAATACCTCGTCACGACTTTGTTCGCGTCTGAACTTGCAAAGCTGTTAGACTTTCTCAGAAGTAATCGTACAAATCCCCCTCGTAAGCCTTATCAGCTTATACTAGCTATTCGCTTGGCCTCTTCGTGCACTTGCTCCACGCATTACGACACTGAACGTATGCAGAACCACATATATATTGGAAGTAAGTGAACGTGTTTATAACAGTTGCATGTTCGAAGAGCTGAGCCTTCTGTGGGTGATATGAAATAGCGTCGTAGATATGAACATTCTCAGAGGTGATTCGTGCCCTATCAGTCACATATGATGGCTAGACTGTGAATCCTATCAAATATTCCCAGGTGATTCATTCCGGATGCCATCGGCATCCATCACTATTCGATGTCAACACCAGAGAACTGACGCTGCTACGACACGCGCGCTAACAGCCCTGACAGGCGCTCAGTAAACATAGGCCGTCTGCATCGAGCGTCAACCAGCAAAGATTGTTCTATGGACGTAGCATGTGCCACAATACCTAGTCAAGGGAAGACTCAAAAGTCACTGGCGGGTATGTGACGCTACCTGTCTTCTCCGTTTCACTTGGCTTATCCGCATTCGGGACGAGATTTTCCATCGCGGCGTTAGCAAGGTGATGATCCCGTGGATGGCTGCGTCGGCACTTGTAGGGTGTATAATTGAAGATGCGGGATATATTTGTTTCAATCGAAATATCAGAACGCCATCGGAGGGTGAGCTATTATTATTCTGAAATCTTCATGTGCCCAACCTTCCCCCCTTCCGGAGGCAGCAGCTGATCAATTGATGTAACGAGGATCATCGCAAGATCATTGGTTCTACGACAATCGTTTCTCCCGTGAGGTGCTTCATGGGCCGGTTCACTGTGCACCATGCACAATATAACATATCGCTGCTAGACATGCTGAAGAACTCGTATGTGAACCTCGCGAGTTCGGGTCGAGCACAAAACATGGCGGTGGAGTACGCTTTTTGCTTCCGGAGGCGCCCATCTCCCAGGGGACCTTCGATCATGCATAGGAAGCAAGGCAGCTCCTCCATTGCCACTCTTCCCGAGCTGTTCCATTACCGAGGTTTACTCCTTGCCAAGGTCGGGGTCCGTCCAAAGATATAACTCTATTATACAGCCCACAGGTAATCATTCCTCGTCTGTCCTACGATGACCCCAGCGCTCCGCATCTTAATGCGGGGACTCTAGTCACCCGGCTGCCCCGGATCTTTCTTCCATTGGGGCAGTTCGGAAGAGCGGATTATGCATATGGAAGATTCTCAGTATAAAATCTGCAGCTGCTGGCGATACCTCTCAGCAAGCCTCGCACCTCATGGCGCGCCTTCAGCTCATACAGACTCTTCTCGTGGCAGTCGCAGGCGTACGTGCAGCTGCTGTTGATTCGCCCTACAAGCGTGTCGACCTTGGCTACGCTACGTATCAGTCGAATGTCCACTTGGACGAAGGGGTGACCAGCTTCCTTGGCGTGCGGTATGCTGCCCCTCCCACCGGTTCGTACTCGAAATCGTTTCTAAGTATTTTCCATGGACTCACTCGAGTCATTCAACGCCAGGAAACTTGCGGTTCAGCGCGCCACAGTTCCCGGCAACGGTGCAAGGTGTTCAGAATGCCACCACTCAGCCGCAGGGGTGTCTTCAGCATTCAATGCTCGGTTCATTTGGCATGACTCTGAACACCACGGATGAAGGCCATTCTTTAGCGAAGAGAGCCGATGACGGCTCCGGCAATGAAGATTGCCTTTTTCTCAAGTAAGTAAACTCCGAGCTCCGATCCGCGGCATGCTCACAGTGTGCATTTGTAGTGTGCACGTTCCGGACACTCCGAGCAGTCAGGGCCCGCTTCCGGTCATCGTCTGGATCCACGGCGGAGGGTAAAGCGTGTCTCAGCATCTGTTGACACATTCTTACGAACATCATCTAGGTATGATGGCGGAAACGTTTCGATATATCCGGCTCAGGATTTTGTGAAGGAATCAAACTTCAGCGTCGTCTCTGTCAACATCCAATATCGCCTCGGACTATTCGGTGAGTATATCAATCATACTCAGCGAGACCTAATATATGAATATATCGTCTAGGGTTTCTTGGTGGGCAGAAGATAAAAGATGGCGGAGCACTCAACGCCGGATTACGTGCGCATATGCCTTTTTCCTCTTCGTTCCGAACTGAATTAACTCGTCATTTTTGCTCACAGTTGATCAAGAGTTCGCCCTGAAGTGGGTGCAGACCTACGTAAGCTTGCTCTCTCTGGCTATGTATTTTCGATCTGAGTCGGTTTGGATAGATTTCGAAGTTTGGCGGCGACCCCACGAAGGTCTCCCTCTATGGAGAGTCCGCCGGGGCTGGCTCAGAGATTCAGCACATGATCGCTCATGGAGGGAAAACCGACCCACCGCTTTTCCGTGCTGTCGTAGCGAATTCGCCCTTCCTCCCATCACAGTATGACTATAATGACACAGTTGTCGAAGTGAGCTGCTGCCGTATATATCCTATCAAATAAGCTGATCATGTTCTCTCCAGGCGGTTTATTCAGCAGTTGTGGCCGGCGCGAAGTGAGCATCTCATGTCTTGTCAGGTAGAAAGTCGTATTGACGACATCATATTGCCCCCAGCTGTACTAATTCCGCAGATACTTTGGCCTGCTTGCGCTCGGCAGATGCTACGGCTTTATCTGATCTCGATCAGGCCATTGCAACCTCGAACTTCCTCGGCGTCTACACGTTCGTTCCTGTTGTCGACGGCGATTTCATCCGCGAGCGGCCGACGGTAGCGCTCCTAAACGGGCCCGTAAATGGGGTATGAGATATCCTTGTTCTCTTTTATCAGTGCGCTTCACTGACCCCCTGCAACTAATACAGGAAGCGCTTATCGTTTCGACCAACTCGCATGAGGGCACGCTCTTTGCTTCCCCGCAAGCTATTGCTGCTTCGAACATTACCTTGGCAGAATACGTGGCAGGGCTCTTCCCTCGTCTCAGCCAAGCACAGATCGAAACTGCGGTGTCATTGTACTCGAATATTGGACTCAGTGACGTGCCCGATCAGGCATCCACAGTCATGGCTGAATGTGAGTTCGACTCAAGCTGCTGCGCGATCATTGATTAGATGCGTCCTCTAGCTATCTTTGTTTGCCCATCCCACTACATGATCGCCGCCTTCGGTGAGCGCGCTTGGAAGGTGAGTCAGATCACTCAACTTCATTCCTGCGACTTGTAACTAAATTTATGTACTTCAGGCCGAATATGCTATCCCTCCCGGCCTTCACGGTGACGACCTCTCTTATGAATTCTCCACGTACGTGCTGCGCCTGACTGGCGTTATATTTGCCGAAGCTAACCACTCACGTGAAAATCGGGCATACTAGCTTCTCAATCCCTCCCACCTTCAACAACTCCGACTTCATCACCGCTTTCCAGCAAGGCTTCTTGAACGTCGTGCGGTCTCTGGATCCCAACACCAAAGCTGAGCCCACCATCGCGCCGAACTGGCCAAATTACTCGGACGGACAGTCGGAGATGCTTTTCAACCGCACGGACGACGCGCAGCCCGAGCCTGTCGTGCGCGTATTTGAAACCGACGAAAGTCAGCTGCAGCGCTGCCAGTGAGTGAAGACGCAGCTTAGTCGAGCGCCGGTTGACAGGCATCCGAAACAGGTTTTGGTCGAGCGTCACTGCGGCGACCGTGCAGTGAGGAGTGAACTGGATCGTTGTTCGCGAGATGGATTTGCGCTTTGTGGGATTATCAATTGTCTTGTTATCTTCGAGTAGTTAAGTATATGGTCAGTATTTCGTTGTTGGTCCGTTGTTGGTCCAGATTTGGAATGCATTTGGTATGCGCTTCGTACCTATACACCGTCCATCACGCGCCAACCACGGCTCCGCTGATGACGTGATACGAGGTGGGCATGCTCCAATCGAGGAATAGCACGCAGGCCGGACGAGCGGAGAGGAAATGGATTGTATGAGGACTTTTCCCATCGAACTCATCTCCAGTCAGTTCTGTGCTGCGGCGCGGGAAACTCGGCGAAATGCACTTCTTCGAGGTGCAACACGCACTGCTGCGGTTTGCTACGCAGAGAGGAGCCATCGCACCCGAGAGTCTCCCCCGTACGCGGCGGGTGGTTGGTCTGGCGAGAGGGCATCCGAAGTGATGATAACTGGGCATGAGACTTTATTGAGAACACTTCGGTACAAAAACATAGCAGGTACGATGTCTGGGATACGGTAAGCATAGAAAGACATTTAGGAAACGAGATATACAACGTGAAAGGGGAAGCATAGGTAGGCATAGACAAAGGAGTAGACACACAGTGGCATATGAGCATACTGCCGTACGTAGTACGAGGCGAAACAGACGAGTCAATGTCCAAAGCCAATGAACACGGGCATGATACAGGACACAAACTATGAAGAGATGATCATCCCCAGGCGTGTAGGGGAAGACCAACAACCTCACGGCAACCGTGAGCGCGACGCCCGGTCACCGATCATGAGGTGGCAGGACGCGCACAATCCACAAAACAACGAAACAAAAGAGAACGCACGTCATCGACTGCTATGTCTTCACTCTGCGACTACTCAGTCGACGTCGGTGCCTCCGAAGGTCCTGCTCCCTCCGGTACGACCCCTCCTACGGCGAGGATTGACGACCTTCCGATTGCCAATAACAGTTCGTTTAGAAGAACCAGTGCACCCGCCGCCGCGGCGTTGCAGTTCCCGGTGACGTTTCATATCGTGCTTCCGCGTAAATCCTTTCCCGCAATCAGGGCAAGGATACGGCTTCTCGCCAGTATGCGTGAGCACATGGACCTTGCAGTTGTGAGAGCGGTCAAATGCTGAAAGATATGTCATTGAACGAGAAGACAAGGACAGTTGGACAGGACTAACCTGCAGCACAGACATGACACACATACACCTTGCGGGAGTCGGGGTCCGTCACTTGACTCACTTGAGCTGGAGCAGAGAGATCCTGCGGGGCCTCCATCGGCGGGACGTCGAATGCAAGCTGCGGATCCATGCTCATGGTGCTGATGTCGGAATATTGGCTTTGGGGAGTAGGCATGTGTGGGAAGAGAGGTGAGGATTGTGGCGAAGCTTCGCGGCCCAGGTCATTTTGCGCGCGCCAATCCCCGGAAAATTGATCCCATATCGTTGCTATCTGAGCAAACTCCGCAGGGAGATTGGCTTCAGACGAATTGTGTGCGTACGCGCTCGAGTAGTCGAGGGACGGCTCGTAGGATGTGCGAGCCTCGCCGTACGACGAATAAGAGGACGTCGTCATGCTCAGCGGCCCATCGCAGAACGCTTGTCGGTAGTCATCGAGAACGGGAGGGATAGGTAAATTATAGCAAGAACGCCACAACTCCTGATCTATAAGGGAGTTGTCGACGTCGACGTTGAAAGCCTCTGGAGTGGGGCGCGAGATAGGTTCAGGTTGATCGAAGAAATCCTCGATGGAATCCGGGTAATGGTCGAGTACCATCTTGCACGATGATGGTGGGACGAAGGAGAGGAGAGGGAGTTGGCGAAGGAACTTAATAGTAATGCCAGATGCTGCGGTATCTGGCTACATCGTATACGGCTTTCGGCGGTTATCAGCGCACGTGAACGGTCAAAGTGGCTGACTCTAGTAATGAGCAAAACGAATACGTACGTATACTGGGCAAAAGCGCTGGTACTAAAGCGCTGTGTTGAGTTGTTTACTGACATGCGCAACCAGTATGGTACTGTTTGCGCCACGAGGCTTCGGCAGACTTGGACCCGTCGCTCGAAGAATCGACGTCTTTGACTATATTTACGGATCGACATCAGGCCATATTTTCAGCGATCCCAGCCAGCCAAACTACGTACACGAGACCGCAGTGTACGCAAAGCGTAGATTATGCGCGACACTTGGCAATCAATGCACCAGAAGGCTCAGGACAGGGCACTCAGCTTAGATCGGGGTAGCCCGCGTGTAATAGGGGGAGATTTGGGAGGGAAAGATCGTTTACTGGATTGCGTCAAGTTTAACGCGCGCCGTCGAAGTCGTCGGGGCTAAGAGGCTTGGGTCGAGACTTGGACTCTTTTTGCTGAGAACATCTTACCGAAATGACACCTGCATATGCCAGCCGCAGCACATATAGGTCAGTTATTCTTATAATATGGCGTGCCGCCTGCCTCACCTGACCTAAAGCACCCGTTATTCTCAGGCTGTGGCTCGGAAGCTTTGAGGAACCGCGAGTCGAAGAAAATATTCAGTTGGGTCTTGCCAGGCTCCGAGACGGTTTGGATTGATCACGAGTAACTCAGTAGCCAAGCCGAGCAGTGTAGCAATTTGTGTCGGCATGCTAATAGTCAATGGTGAAGAAAGAGTGAGCCGACCCAGCCGAGTCGGAGTCGACCGGAATTTTCCCCGGCGCATTGGCGCCCAAACTCCCAAGTGATATATGTTTTGCGCTCGCTTGGAGAAAACGCAATACCGTCGATGTACACTCTGTGTGCACTCCTTCCACCATTTTACAGCCTTGAATAGCCTCATTCCAAGCCCAACTCATCACTCAAGCGGAAGTTATGGGTGCTCTGCGTCCTTGTCCTGACAAACGTTCGGTTCAAGCCGAAGCACGCTTCAGCTGATGCTACCTTATGACATGGCAAACCCCCTGCGAACCTCTTTTCAGATTCTGCACCCCTCCCACCAGAACTCGATCTTCTTTCAATCACACATGTTGTCTCCCGGAGCTCCGAGCCACCGTCTTGCGTATGCGGTGATCATCAAGAAGACGCACCTAGTGGCCTTCCGAATGTATAGCATAGTTATTACAGCCGTGATTTCTCTATAAAGGTGCATGCTCAGCAAGTGAGACCGACCAACATGTCCCTCTTTCAACTTCTTGGAGTCCTTCTTGCAACGTCCATTGGCGTTCGCGCAGACTGCTCTCATGCATCACCCGGCTTCGCCTGCGTCGACCTTGGGTACGCAAGCTACCAGTCAAACGTCCACTTGGACGATGGCACGACGAGTTTTCTAGGGATCCGGTATGCCGCACCTCCCACAGGTATGTCGTTCTCGAGCATGCATCTCTCGTTCGTGGCCCAACTCGCTTCAGGGAAACTACGCTTCGGTGCCCCGCAAGCTCCCGCTCAGGTCCCCGGCGTCCAAAACGCGACGTCGCAGCCCCCAGAATGTTTCCAGATGGCGACGGGTAGTGCTCCCGGTGCACATGCCACGAGCCCCTTCCGCAGTCGCGATGTGGATCCTGGCGTCACACCCACCGTCAATGATGACGATTGCCTTTTCTTGAAGTGAATTCAGTTCGTATATAGTTTTCGTGCCTTTACTGAATTCTTGGAATAGCGTGCATGTCCCACAGAACGCCACTTCCAAGTCGCGATTGCCGGTCGTGTTCTACATTCACGGTGGCGGGTGCGTGAGTTCCATTCTTCGGCAGAGTTTGCAGTTTACAGTGAGTTACTGTAGGTATGCGCAAGGAAATGTGTCCGCTTTCCCTATGCAGGACCTTGTAGAGGAATCTCAGGGTGGTATCGTGGCAGTCAACATACAGTACAGGCTCGGACTATTTGGTGAGTCGCTTGATCATGATGCTTTCACGTCTCGTCTCACGGATCCGTAGGTTTCCTGAGTGGCCAAAAAGTGAAAGACGGAGGAAGCTTGAACGCTGGACTGCGTGCGTCATCTCCTTGCTAAAATATCTGCAGCACTCACGGATCCCCATCTATAAATAGTCGATCAAAACTTCGCTCTCCAATGGGCCCAGGAACATGTGCGCACGCACCCTGCAGCTGATTTGCTGACGCGTTGTTCTGATCGTCATTGACAGATCGCAAAGTTCGGGGGCGATCCCACGAAAGTGACGCTCATGGGCGAGTCCGCGGGTGCTGGGTCGGTGTTGCAGCATATTGTGGCCAACGGCGGCAACACCGAGCCTCCACTCTTCCGCGCGGGCGTCGCGAACTCGCCATTCCTGCCCTTCCAGTTCAACTTCGACGATGCGACTCCGGAAGTGAGTAACAAATCCGCGCCAACCGGGGATACGTGCTGATAGTAGTAAAGGCATTGTACTCGGAAGTAGTGTCACAAGCCAAGTGAGTGCAATGTTGACCATCATATTCGTAACCCAATTTCATGAATCTCCAGTTGCACGTCCTCCTCGGATACATTAGCGTGCCTCAGGGCAGTCAACGCCACTGACCTGGCCGTCATTGATGCGGCCATCGCAAACGCCAATTTCTTGGGGGTATACACGTTCACCCCCGTTGTGGACGGGAAAGTCATCGTCGAGCGACCTACTGTCACTCTTCAACGTGGACGAGTGAATGGGGTTCGTCTGCTTATTTCACAGTCTTTTTATCTTGAATTGCTGAGTTGTGATGATCTTGTAGGAAGCATTGATTGTCTCTACCAATGCGCATGAGGGAACTCTCTTCGCTCCACCCGCGTCGATCACAGCAGCGAATTTCACGGTTGAAGAGTACATCACGCAGCTCTTCCCTAAATTCGACCAGGCGCACGTCCAGCAAGCAGCCGCGGTATATTCGACTGGCGAATTCATCGGCGTCCCGGCACAGGCTTCTGCGATCATGGGAGATTGTCAGTAACTATTCATTCTCTCCGATGGCTCTGAACCTGACCTGACGACACACTCAGCTATATTCGTGTGTCCCGCGTACTCGATGCTCGCCGCATTTGGGCAACATGCTTGGAAGGTCAGTTTGATCAGGTGTCTTCACGAATTCTTTACCTTAACTAAACGTCGCCCAGGCCGAATTTGCTATTCCGCCAGGTCTGCACGGAGAAGATCTTTCCTATGAGTTCAACCAGTAAGATTCCTCCGCATCTCACCTCGGCCGATATCTGATCCCACACATCCAAAGCTTCTCCACCCCACCCACCTTCAACAACACCGACTTCTCCACGGCCTTCCAGCAAGGCTTCTTGAACACCATCCGTGCGCTGAACCCGAACGACAAGTTCGAGCCCACGATCACGCCCAACTGGCCAAGCTGGGGCCTCGGGCACGCGGAGATGCTGTTCAACCAGACTGCGGAAGCGGACTCGAAGCCGGTGGTGAAGGCGATTACGACGGATCCGGCGCAGTTGGCGCGTTGCGCGTGAGTGCTACTTGATGCAGCTTGCATGAAACGTTTAGAGTTGGGATGGCTAATGAGGTCATTTGATTGCAGGTTTTGGGATAGCGTTGCTGCTATCAACTCGCAGTGATTCGGGAGGTGCAGTTGGACTTGCTTGGACTTTTTGTGGCGCCTTTTACTCTCTTTTTAATTATTCTCTGCTGTCCGTTCTTTGAACATTCGCGCACATCGCCCGCGTCCACCGAAGACACCTCCGCGCGCTCTTACATACTCCTGCCAATGAAGGCGTCTGTTTGTGGAAGCGTAATATAGCCGAGCGAGCTTGTGATGGACGCATAGAACCGTCAAACGTAGCAAAAGTCGCTGAAATGTGAAGGTGCCTTGACTCGACCTCACCGGCGCCGAGCGGCCCGGGAGCGGCAAATTGCGGAGGCGTGTGCACGTGACGTTGCTGTGAGTCGTTAGCGCCTGCCCGGGGCCCTTCTCGTCAACTTTCCTTGTCTCCGACTGCCATCACAGCCATTGTCGACGCTGGAGGCTGTAATTGCGTTGGACACGAGACACTTCTGAGTGAGTCTCAAGCTCTGGTGATGTTCCCATATTCTTCGCCGTGATTTTCTAAGTCCTGCACTCTTGCTGGTAGACCAGTCAGAGCACTACTATACAAAACTTTCAGCTACTCACTAGAAGGAACGCAGAACGAGTCAAACCCATCACTGAAGATTGTGTCACCAAGCATTCTTGTTCACCACACAATATGCGATGCCGTCGTCAACCGCACTAGCATAGCACGTTGTGCAACGCAAGGCCGTCTTGGCTACGATATCCTCTAGCGCTCTGCGGGGAGACGTGGACGTAAATCTGTCCAACGTGAAACTCGGACTTCGTGGTCCACGCGCGCGTCGAACTTCTACTCCAGTCAGTAGCAGTCACCTGCGCATCGGCACCATCGGTTCCGCCGCGTCTTGGCGGAGCCGTCGCTTGCCGTCACTAGCACAAGCACGCTCGCTCTATAAATTCTTCTACTCGTCGAGCAACTATGCAGCACCCGCAATTTTATCTGCAGCATGGCGCGACTTCAGCTTCTCGGAGTCCTTCTTGCGGCGTGTGTTCACGTCTATGCGGACTGCTCTGGCGCTACACCGGGCTTTTTGTGCGTCGACCTCGGCTACGCGACATACCAGTCGAATGTGCACTTGGACGACGGAACGACCAGCTTCCTTGGCGTTCGATATGCCGCACCTCCTACTGGTACGTATATGCGCTATTTAATGTTCTTTGGCAGGCTTGAACTTCTCGAACAGGTCAACTGCGATTTCGCGCACCTCAACCGCCTGCAAATGTCTCCGGAATTCAGAACGCGACGTCCCAGCCCCCTGAGTGCTGGCAGACGTTGGCGCCTGCTGCTGGTGGACAGAGCTTCACTAGCCCTTTCCGGAGCCGAGACGTCGATCCGGGCTTCACGCCTACCCTAAATGACGAGGATTGCCTTTTCATGAAGTTTGTTTGAACCGTTTGTCTCGGACCAGGATCCGGCTGACTTTCTTGGACTAGCGTGCATGTCCCGCAGAATTTTACCTCGAAATCGCGGCTTCCAGTTGTCTTTTATATCCATGGTGGAGGGTACGCATATTTTTCTACTTTGTCACCGTGCCTCCGTTAGCTGACCATATGTCAGCTATACGGTGGCCAATGCATCTTGGTTGCCTATGCAGGACCTGGTTGAGGAGACCAAAGGCGGCGTTGTTGCAGTTAATATACAGTACAGGCTCGGCTCGTTCGGTAAGCCCGTCAGAACAGGCTGTTTTGGGTTTCGCCTTACATCTGTTCAGGCTTTCTGAGCGGACAGAAGGTCAAAGATGGAGGTGTCCTCAATGCCGGATTGCGTGCGTCTCGACGTTTTGTGTTTACATCTACGCGCATCAGAATATGAGATTCTCAGTATAGCCGGCCCCAAGCCGGCTTCGCGCAAAAACTTTTTTTCGAAATTTCTGGGTTTTCTTGTTCTTTTCTTTTCC
>NSJX01000036.1:105965-182281 GCA_002286715.1 Dentipellis sp. KUC8613 | reverse complement strand
CCCGGAAACAGATGCGGGGCCTGCAGAAAATTAAATGACTATGATACTACGTATATTTAACATGTGTGTAATATGCAAGAAATGTATTAGTAAAGGAGAGATGTAGGATAGGTATCTTCATGAGGCGGAGAACTACCGGTAGGAGAAGAATATTCTGTTGGTGGTGAGCTATTGTTACTGGAGTATTCATGTGACATGTATCCAATGTAAGTAGATTCGTGGTCAACTATACCTGCAGACCAAGAATTAGTTGTCGAAGTAGGGTGTGACGAGTTGGTGTCGGAGTACGATGAGTTGGATACGGAAGGATTAGGGTGGGGCCAGTTGGTATCGGAGTATGATGAGTCAAATACGGCAGATTGCAGGTGTGAGAAGTTGGTATCGGGGTACGATGAGTCGGATATGGCAGGATTAGGGTGGGACCAGTCAGTATCGGAGTACGATGAGTCGGATATGGCAGGATGAAGGTGGGACCAGTCAGTATCGGAGTACGATGAGTCGGATATGGTGGATTGCAGGTGCGACAAGTCAACGTGTGATGAAACAAAATCTGTCTTGGGGGAGTCCAATAATGGTGCAACATTACCCAGAACTCCTAGGTCAAATGAAGAGTTGTTCGGCATCTGCTCCGTGGGTTTCGGGCTATCTTGTCGATGTTGCTCTAGAAAGAAATGTGAGGACAGTTGCTATGACCTCAACAACCGAAAAGACACACCTTTAGGTAATTGTGGACCAGCTGCAACAGACATAGATTCAGACCAAGGGACGGGATTTCTGCTGTCATGAGGAAGGTTAGAGACAGCCATCCGGTATTTGGGCCATAGCCCATGAGAGGTGCCAGATTTCTGGAGATATTCATCCCATATCTTCTGGTTACCGCAGCGAAGGGAGTTCATAATCTGCTTAAATGTTGATTTGCTGGTGCAGATGCCCAAAAAGTTCTTGTCCAATGCATCCTGAAGATAAGCAGGAGTCTCTTCCCGATACTTGTCTACAAGCTCCATGAACTGCACAACCTCGGCAAAGGAATACTGAGACGGAAACTTTACGGTTTGCAAGGAAGTCCGAGAAAATGCAACAGAGGAGGCGCGACGAGTACGAATAGGGGTAGACCTGCCAGTCACCGTAGGTGAGCTACCATTGCTCTGCTCGAGGCTAGGAGATAGTGCAACATCGACCGAGGGATTGCCAAAACTGTCTTGACGACTAGCAGTCGGAACTCGGAATGCCAGCAATGGCCGTGGGCAGGGCGAAGGACTGGGAGACGGGAGAGGTGACAGGAGGGAATGGGATGGGTTCCTTGGCCGCTTCGGCGAAGGGGAGGCAAGGTCATCTACTGGATCACGAAGACGCCGCTTCAGCTGCCTGCTGTGGGTCCGGATTGCATATGAAGGCAAATTGATGCACTCAGCATCCAACAGACCGGGTGCTCGGATACAAACATCAGTTTCGCCAGCTTCAAGGAGGACCGCGGCGTCGATACCAGTCGGTACCCAATCATCCAATCCCCTACTGAAGATCTCGCATTTCGAAGCACAAGCAGGCAGAGCACTAACAAGATCAGGAAGGCTCTTTGGGACGTATGATGGATGCGTTGGTATGAATATCCTCCGCAGTAGCGACGATTCATTTGCCTGTAATGTATGTTAGATACACGTACATAATCATAAGTAAGAAACCGACCTTGGCCCAAATCCGGAACACAACCGTCTTCTTCAGGATCTCCTGGTTCTCGAGTACTTCCGCAGATCTAGAGCTTTGTTCGGCAACACGGGAGGTATCCTGCTCTCGTCTGAGATAAGCAGCAATCGCCTGCTGACGTGTCCAAATGGAATGTACGGGTTCCGAGTATGCCGTGGTCGAAGCTGCTGTACTCTCAGGCTGTGCCGACGTCTCTGTTTGGACTGAAATGGCTGAGGCAGGAGCAGCATCACCACCGGATATAATCCCAGATGGAGCTGCAGGTGCACGTGACACCGCCTGTGAACGACTCTTCTTCGCATGATAGGCGCTTTTACAAGCGGGTGACGGACTCGCTATGCAGCACGGCGTGCATCTGTCGCAGCCTTGGGCTGCCTTCTTCTTACAAAGGGTAGCATGTGCAGCCAGGTCCTTGTTTACACAGTCCTCTTTATCTGCATTCTTCATACTAGTCCAGAAGCACGAGCACGAAGAGCCGAAGTGGAGCTTGAGACGGTGACGAAAACGATAGATAGCAGAGGCGAATGCAATGCGTGAATAAAGATGAATCGCAGGGTGAAGAACACCGAGAGAGAGGTAATTGTTCTGTGTGTGGCAGTAAGTAGAAGGAATATGAAAGAAGAATAACGATGCGAACCCGGTCAAAGTTCTGACAGTCGGATGGAACGGAGGGCATGACACTATGAAGATCGAAGATAAGCATGTCGTGTAGTCACTATCAAGATGATCGTGAGTCAATTGACAAGACTTACGGCCGCGAGTAGTCAATCAAGTGGAAGCCATCAACAACCAGACGTGATGTCGATAGAGTCAGTATAACAACAGGGAAGAGTAAGGCCCGCGGCATACCTCCTGGTCAAGGAGGAGCGCCGGGCTCGAGTTTGATAGTTGCGAACAAACTCGTCGCAAAGTCAAGAGAAACCTAATCAATCAAGAAATTAGATCAGCGCAATCAGAGTTGATAGAGACGCTGCGACATACCAACAAGTCCAGATGTCGACAACACCAACTCGTACGCTTGCAAGCACAGCTAGTCCCTCCGCCGACACCTCACCGAAGCGCGAGAACACCTCCGAAACGACCGCGGGGGAAAGGAGGACGACCTGGTTGAGCGGAGGCCCCAGCGGTATATATCAGGCGGTGGCTGCAAGCCGGCCACAAGCTGGCCACGAGCCGGCCACGAGCCGGCTTCGAAAAAAAAAAGAAAAAAAAGTAGACGCGTGATGCGGCCCTCACGTGGCCGCGGTGGCTGGCTCGCGGCCGACCAGTAGCCGGCTGATGGCCGGCTGCTGGCCGGCTATACTGAGAATCTTATGTTCCCACGCGCATAATGCTGACGGGTCACGTTTGAAATATCTTAGTGGATCAGAACTTTGCTCTGCAATGGATTCAACAGCATGTACGTTCACTGGATGCGCTCCCTGGTCCCAAGCTAATTGTCCCTTTGCAGATCTCGAAATTCGGAGGTGACCCGACCAAGGTGTCGATTATGGGTGAATCAGCAGGCGCTGGCTCGGTGCTGCAGCATATCGTTGCTCATGGGGGTAACACGAAGCCTCCACTCTTCCGCGCGGCCGTTGCCAACTCACCTTACACCCCTTTCCAATACCACTTCAATGACTCTATTCCTGAGGTGAGCAATCGAATTTCGCACTTCGTAATGTGTCTTCTTATGACTGTGACCAAGACGCTATATTCGGATATCGTGAATAGGCTTAAGTCAGTTACTTTCTCTCACTCTACACGACACTATTCTTACTAGCCTCCTTCCAGCTGCACGAATTCGACGGACACGTTAGCGTGTATCCGACAGGTCAATGCCTCTGACCTGGCTGCGGCTGACGCGGCTGTGTGTCGCACTAATTTCTTGAATCTGACGACCTTCACTCCTGTTGTCGATGGCGAGTTCATCATCGAGCGACCTACCGTGACGCTCAGACGTGGGCGAGTGAATGGGGTTCGTGTCCTCGTATATCATCGATCTAGTCTCGTTTGCTCAATGATGCGTCACATCTTCAGGAAGTGCTGACTGTCTCGACCAACGCGGATGAAGGGTTTATCTTTGCTCTGCCTGCCTCAATCGCAGAAGGAAAATTCACGCTCAAGGAATATATAACGCAACTCTTGCCTCGACTTGACGAAAAGAATATTCAACAAGCTACCAAGTTGTACTCGACTGGCGAGTTTAATGGTGTCGCAGCGCAAGCGGCAGCTGTTATCGGAGACGGCCAGTATTTTATCATCGTTCTGCGCTATTCGACATGGATGCTGATTGTATGAAATTTTTAGTCACTCTCGTATGCCCCGCATACTTCATGCTGACTGCATTCGGGAATCGTGCATGGAAAGTATGTCGACGAATCTGCCATGACGTCTTTCACTCTCACAATGCCATGCGTAGGCTAAATTCGCAATCCCTCCTGGCATCCATGGCGAAGATCTCTCATACGAGTTCCTCCAGTAAGCCGTCATTCCATCCCTTGATACGAAATCCTCATCCCCTCGATTGCAGTTTCTCCACGCCCCCGACCTTCACCAACACGGACTTCGCCACCGCCTTCCAGCAGGGCTTCATGAACACCGTACGGGCGCTCGATCCGAACCACAAGTTCGAGCCGACCATTACACCCGAGTGGCCGATCTGGAAGAGTGGACATGCCGAGATGCTCTTCAATCAGACTGATGGAGCAGTTCCGCAACCAGACGTGAGGGTGATCAAGACCGAGCCTGCGCAGTTGGAACGTTGCCAGTGAGTTCTTTTTGCGTGTTCTCGTAATAGCTCTTTTTCTTTCTTGCTGACGCTGTGATATCCAGGTTCTGGGAAGACGTTTCTGCTATTATCGCTCAGTGATGCGTTTGCCATCCATACTTTATCCTTCCAATCAATTCAAAAACCGCTCTCTTTGATGTTACGCGTGCGATTGCTTGTGACAATGCCTTCAACCCTCAGCTTCTATCCGGCACGCGTATGCTCTTCAAGACCGTCAGCGTCAACGACAAGTATTCGAGGCGTATGTCTCTAAACTTCGCACTCTTTTCATTTTCGAAACTTCTTACTAATTCTTCCTGATCGTGGTACCGGATATAACGACCGCGGACACTTGAGTATTCTTCTGACCATATGGTGTGGGGACAGACGGCCAGCTTCATGCACTCCCTTTCTAGGCACCGGTGCACAGATCGCTGCGAGAGAAGTTCGCGGAATGGCATTCCGGAGATGATGTGCCGCTTCCTACGATAGGCTTACCTCTTTGGTGAGTCTCTAGAGCTCTCAGTTGACGAAGGGCCCCGAAATGCGGAGACTTCCACGGCACAGGAACATGGGAACCGGCGTTCGACGGACGCCGTATATCCACGTGTACCTTGGAAGCTCGAGAGCCAATATATGCGACCTTCTATCAAACAGTTGTCTTCAAGAATAGTTACTAAGAGGCGGGCAAAGCAAGACAACTCTTCAAATCAATTGACTCGACTTGTCGTTCAAGGCGCCGCATTGCGCCGTTGGCGCCTTCCATACTTCACGCGTGAAATACTGTCATGCTGTCTTCGTCTCGACATTCCTCTATTATTGGAAAAGTAGGGTAATCATGCGTGTCAGTAGGTAAGTCGTCCGAGCAGGTGTGTATTGCGGTTATAAGGGTGCTGAACCTCGAATCGTATCCTGTTCATTGTTCATGATGTCCTCTACACACCCTCTTTCTCGATTCAAGAATGATGATTTCAAGCACCTTCGACATCGCAGCGTACGCCCTCTACTTCCCTCAGCCGATGCCGAAGTTCCTCTCGGCGAGCATCAAGTTCACTCGATTTGGAATAATGTTCAGGGCGATGTCTTCGTTCTATTCCCCAAGGTAAATCGTCGCCCATCCTCTCCGTAAAAACCGCTTCATGCATACCCTCAGACAGCCGAGAACTTCGTATTCTTTACCATCAAGGACGCCGCACTTTTCAAGCGCGATCTCAAAAATTACACCCCTTCTACGTCTCTTCAAACCGTCGAGAATATGGCCTCAATCTCTCACGCGAAAGGCCGAGGAACTTGGGCTGAAGAAATCGTTCAGAGTCAAATCGCCTTTAGCAGGGCTGGTTTGGACTATCTAGGTTACACGGACGATATCCAGGATCCTCGATTTGACACGCGACCCATGCTAGACGACATGAGATTCTTTGGCGACTCGGGGCCGTGGTACACACCGTTTGCGGAAGGCGGTCTGCACGGCGTGTTCAGCATAGCAGCTGGCAGTGCGTATGCCCTCTCATCGTCTATCTCTATGATACTAAGCGGTGAATCTTTAGGTGAAGATGAATGCGATAATGCTACAGCCGAGATCAAAACTAGCTTCACGCAATCAATCGTGAGCTCAGATGAAATGACGCTCAAAGGACGCGTGCGTCCAGGTGAAAACAAGGGGCATGAACACTTTGGTTTCAGGGATGGTATCTCCCAGCCTGCTCTCCGGTTCGTCGCTTTCCTCATCACCATGATGCCGAGTAATGATGTATATTTAATCAAAAGCGGCCTCGTAGATCCTCACCCAGGTCAAATCCAAGTAGATGCTGGCGTCATCATCATGGGCTATCCTGGCGATCCTGTCCTCAATAACCCCGCAGCACCGCAGCGTCCTGCATGGACCACAGACGGTTCTATCCTCATCTTTCGTCAGCTCGAACAGGACGTGATTGAGTTTGACGCCTACTTGAGACGCAAAGGCAGAAATTGGCGTGATCATGTACATGGTGCGGATGTACAGCCGCCGTTGAGTGATGCGGAGGGTGCGGAGCTCTTCGGTGCTCAGATGGTTGGGCGCTGGAAGTCCGTAAGTAGGACCTGTACCAACTGTCCAGAACAACGTCCTAATCCTCACCTTATAGGGAGCACCTATCGCGAAGGCACCGTATCGCGATGACCTAGAAGTGGCAGAAAATGAGGACGAAGTCAATGATTTTGATTATACCGTTGAAGGCATCCCAGGGCCTACGAATCGATTCTGTCCCTTCACTGCACATACGCGGAAGACCATGCCACGGAACCTCGACCCCTTCATGACTCCAAAATTTTTTGAGTCTGTTGCCTCAGTGCGCGCAGGGATTCCGTACGGCCCAGAGGCGAGTCGCCTTGTCCTGCTTATCGGCGAGGTTGAATTGAGCTACATGGGTAGGTTACCAAAGAGGAACGCGACGCGGGTGCTTCCCTGAAAGACGGTATCCATGAGCGCGGGCTACTCTTCGTCAGCTACCAGTCGTCGCTCGAGAACGGGTTTGTACGGCAATTGGTCCCTTTCTCCGGCAACGACTTTTTCCCCATCACGTCATTCACTCCGACCAAGCATGGTGAAATTCTCGGTCATTCTGTCTCTCTGCCTGGTCTTAGTCTAACAAACCATCTCAGGTCAAGATCCTATCATCGGCTCGCCGCAGCCGGCGACTATTCGAGCCCATGCTATGGGTACTGTTCCATCGCGAGGGGAGGTAACAGTGCGCGTCAAAGACCAGTATGGTCATTCAGTTGATGTATCCGGCTTCGCAAGCTCCACTGCTATCGGACCTACTGCAGATCCCCAGCCATTCTTCGTGAAATCACGCGGAGGGGAGTATTTCTTCGTCCCATCTGTGTCTTTTGTGAAGAAGATTTCAGGGTAGGCTGGGAGTCGGGTACATACTGAACAAAGTTTTTGCGAGTTCACCGGTCAAACTTGCAGTGAGCTAGCGATAAGTAGTCTGTGGTCAGCTTTCAGTAGACCCGATGTAGGAGGAGTGGCGTAAATTATTGTAGTGCAAATATATTCCTAAAACAGTCAACTTTTCTTACCTTTCTTACCAATCCAAATCACATCCGAACCTCTTCGCTGGAATCTCTTCCTTATACTATACAACACAACGAACTTTGCGCAAAGCTCTCAGAACCTTCAAGAGAGCAACTTAGGCTATCCCCTTGATACCTCGACGCTAATTAAATTTAGTGATGCAAGCTTTAGGCCAAGATGACCGACTCGGCGAATGCTGCATCACAAGCTCCGAATCCTAGCTTCTATCTCCACCGTCATGGCCTTCAGGTTTAGACGACGTGTTGAATGGAACATACCGTCTATGGCGTTCCTGTGGAACTTCTCCTCGGTTTGGTACTATGCCTGGTCTAGCCCTGTTGAGTCCCGTCGTATCTGCTGCTTCATCGGGTATGAGCAAGCCACCAGCGCTATCACATAACTTTGGCCATTTGCTATCGATGCCCACCTACCTCTCGCCAGCGAAATCCCCTACGCATCAGCGGAAGGTTGCGTGCAACGCTGTTGGTACGACTCCAAAATTATGTACTATTATGCCGTTGAAGACAAAGCCAACCCCTTGTTAGTTTACCGCGGAAGCCGATAAACGTGCATTGTCGACAGAGTATTCACATGAAAGACAGCGTAGAAATATCCGTGCGTAACCACAAATTTCTGCGGGTCTTCATGTCTGATTGTACTCTGTGATCTAGGACGGCGTCGGACTCAACGCTGCAGAGTTGGATGACAGAATCGCCGATCTTCAAGGCACTCTGAATCGTTTACCTCCCGGAAGTCGTTTCACAGTTCTCACCGATCTAGGACTCACCTTGAAGTCGCGTTTTGCTTCACTTGGCCAGCTTGCAGACCTCGAGGAATCCATCTCAAACCTACAAGAAGCAGTGCAGCTTCTGCCTCTCGGCCACGTCGACCGCCTTTCTGCTCTCTTGAATGTTTCGTCCGCCCTCTTCGCTCGCTACAAGGAACTGCGTCGCCTTCCAGATCTGACTGACCCAATTGCCTTTTTGCGTGAAGCGCTCGGACTAACTCCCACCTCTCATCCCAGTAGGCCGACGGTCCTGACTCTCTTGGCGCATGTGCTTTGTAGTCGATATCAATGGGGGCATTATAGCGGCAACGATCTGCTCGAAGCGTTGTCCTGCTACCGGGAAGTGCTAGCACTGCATACTGCGCCGCACCCTGAGAGACGGCAATCTCTGACGTATCTTGCCCTTGCGATTTATACCCAGTTCCGGACCAAGAATAATAATGCAGACCATAAATCTGCTGTCTCTCAGCTGGATGAAGCTGTCGCTCTTCTTCGGGATGCAACTGAACTTTCCACTTCAGTAGAGGATCAGGCGTCATCGATGAGCCATCTGGCGCTCTGTCTCAAAGCTCGCTCTCAGTGTACGGAGAGTCAGGTAGACTTGGATGAAGCCGTCACTCTTCTGGAAGGTGCAACTTCTCTCCTTCCGAAGCAGCATATCGACAGGCCGTTCGCTATGACAAACCTAGTCAATATTCTGCATGCCCGATATGCGCAGACGAAACACGAGGACGATCTTTTCCGAGCAATCACATTACACTTCGAGACGCTCTCCCTTTCTCCTCGACGTCACTCCGGTCACTCGTACGCATTCACGATTCTGGAGCCCGTCTTGCGCGTACGTTTCCAGCCAAACAGGCCTCGACCCGTCCTTTCCCTTCCCAACGAATCTCCGCTCGAGTTGCCACCTGCCTCTACCGACTGTGAATCTACAGAGCAAGGTCGAGTGGATTCAAAAGTCCAGTCGCTTCGAGATGTCCTGGCTAGTGCGAGCGCGGAGCGGGCGACGGCGCTCACAGATCTGGCATTATTGATTCACAAGCAATGTCTGCAACAGATGAAGTCAGGAGAATACCCGAGCGAGATCACCGAGACCATATCTCTTCTGCAAGAAGCCTTAGATCTTCGGCCCGTACCCCATATCGAGCGGCCGTTCTCTCTACTGAACCTTTCCCTGGCGTGGTATACCGAATATGAAGCCGCGCGCTTTGCCCCCGGGATGTCGTTTAACTTGGAGCAGGTCGAGATCATGCTCCGCGAGGCGCTCGAATTAGAGTCAGAGGATCATTTACTCCGTGGTCCTACTCTCGATGCTCTCGCCGTAGCCCTTCACGCGCGATTCAGGAATGGCGGCAAACCCCTAGATTTGGATGAAGCTATTCTTCTGAACCGGGAAGCACTTAGCCTTCGAACGAAAGCCCATTCGAAACGCGTTGAAACCCTTATCCATCTCGCACAGACTCTGCAGAGCCGTGGAGAGCGTTCGCGTCAAATTCCTGACTTTGATGAGGCGGTCAAGTTGCTTAAGGAGGCTGTGACATTGCCGGGCAAGATAGCTGAGGAAAAGAAAGGTGCACATCGCGAGCTTGCACTAGCTTTACGGTCGCGTTTCGATCTCACAAGGAAGGTTTCCGATCTCGACGAGGCAATCGCGTCGTTCATGGATCCGCTGGCCCTGTATTCTGACTCGGAGCCTGACCGCTGCGGCGTTATCAACGACCTCGCCGTCACGCTACGCACACGTTACAAAGCAACGTATCACCTCCAGGACCTCGACATCGCTATTGACTTTCAGCGGAAGGCATTAGCAGCTTTACCTGAGTATCATCTCGATACGCTGGCACTAGCGACGGGCCTCGCGGATGCGCTTTCACTGAGAGCTGAAGAGACTGGTCGGCTCATGGACCTAGATGAAGCCATCCTACTATGCCAGGATACGCTTCTGATGTATCGGCATCATCATAGCAGGGACAATGCGGTCGGGTGTCCGATGCTAGAAACGCTCGGACGCGCTCTGCTATCTCGTTTTCTCCGCGCAGACGACGCCGGAGACGATATCAACGATTGCAGCCAGGCGCAAGAGGCATTCGACTCGATCGAGCAGTCTGTCTCCATCCCACTCTCTCAACGGTTCATCGCTGTCCGCATGCTGGCGCGCGTTTCCGATGCGATGGATGATGGACATGGGCTTGGACTGCAGACCTATCGCGCAACCATCAAGCTGCTCCCTCTTCTGGCTGGTGTCGGTATGGATCTGGCCGCCCGCCAACGTGCCTTGATGCTCGACACGAATGGTCTTGCCTGCGAAGCCGCGTCGTGTGCTATACGTCAAAGGAAATATGAAGCCGCTCTGGAGTTCATAGAGACTGGTCGAGGTGTGTTTTGGTCTCAGGCCCTGCAGCTTCGCACTCCTGTCGATCACCTTCAGGCCGTCGATCCCGACCTGGCGCAGAAATTGCGAGACGTCTCTAGAGCATTGGAGGCTGGGGCGCTTCGTGACGTATCAAAGGACGCCGATGAGCCAGAAGAGAATATCATTTCCTGGGAGAAGCAAGCTGTGCACTATCGCAAGCTCGATGTCGACTTGGAGGAGCTCCTCGATGAGATCCGGCAGCTGGATGGTTTCCACGACTTCATGGAGCCGAAACGTTTCTCCTCACTCTCCGAAGCGGCAAAGCACGGACCCATTGTAGTCCTTAATGCAAGCAGTTTCAGGTCGGATTGCGACGCCTTGGTCTTGACTGACGTGAACAAAGCGCCCATGCACGTCCCACTGCGCTCTTGTAGCTATAAGCTCGCGCAGCAGCTTGTACGACAGATGCGCTTGTTGTCCGGAACCAGTCTACCAGCGGTGCGAGGCGCTGATCGTAGTGGGGTCCCGTATGAAGTCGCGAAAGGGAGCGATGCGATGTTCCGGAAAGTGCTCGGCATCCTCTGGAAAGCAGTCGTCCGACCAGTGCTCGGTGCGCTGGGTATGATGGTGAGTTTCCCCTGCGCTCATCGGAGTTTCTAGCTGACGAGTTACTATTGCAGAAATCTGGTTCTCCGCCACGGATATGGTGGCTGCCAACCGGACCTTTCACTTCACTGCCGCTTCATGCTGCCGGTATCTTCGATGGCCCTGACGACCAAAGAGAGTTCATTGGTGACTATGTCGTCTCATCCTATATACCCACCATGAACGCGCTTCTCGCTCCTCCGGAATCAACTTCAACGACTCTCAAGATGTTGGCTGTCATCCAACCAAATGCCCCAGGTCAACGCCCCCTGAAAGCAACTGAAGAGGAGTTGTCACGTATCGAAGGGAGAGTGTCCAGCAGCGCACTGCAAACATTTGGCGTCCCCGGAAGACCTGCGCATGTCAAAGACGTGGTGGCTCATCTTCCTACCGCATCAATCGTGCATTTCGCTTGCCATGGCATTCAAAACCCATATAATCCTCTTGACAGTGCCCTGCTGTTGGAAGAACAGCTGAAAGTCACTCGACTCATGGAGCTCCAGATACCGCATGCTTCGCTTGTGTTTCTGAGTGCGTGTCAGACTGCGATGGGTGACGAGAGGCTTCCGGACGAGGCGATACATCTTGCCGCGACCTTGCTGTTTGCGGGTTATCGAAGCGCAGTCGCCACACTCTGGTGAGCTATTTACATATTCTGTGCTTCTATCACTTCCGCCCTCATCTGACTTACCTTCCCAGGTCCATTCAAGACGAAGACGGGCCGACAGTGGCAGACTCCTTTTACGAGCATCTTACTCGCAATCGGGAGGAATCAACGCAGGGTATTCCTCAGGTCTCACGAGCAGCCTACGCGCTGCATGCCGCTGTAGCAAAGCTTCGCGATGACGGTTGCTCGTTCGTCCGTTGGATTCCATTCATACACATGGGCTTGTGACGATCTCGGTAGGGATACGATTTACCTGCTGCCCCTCAGACTATTGTCTCATCTATAAACTCGCAGATGGCATGAGTGATACAGCGCTAGTATCTTTTATCTTTTCCCTCACTCGATACTCATAAAATGCAATGGCGTCGTGAACTTCTTGGTAGGACTATTTGTCATGTATTGCAAGCATTAATAAGTACATCCCTCCCCCAAGCAATCGATGAGACTCGTTCGAGGGATGAGTTTGTGCGGCGAACGACGCCGAAAACTCGTCTTGCGATGGGCTGACATAGCACGTTCAGCTGCGCCCATGATGAAATTATGGCCGCTGTATCGACTCATTCCTGTTTTCAAGGTCCCGAGAGACTGCGCATGACGATGGCTTCTGCTGAGTACAGTGATAGAGCACTGGACATACGACAAATTGGGGCAATATCACCATGCTGCTCCGAATAGATCTCGATGCCGAGAGCGAGCCGAACCTGGAAAGTAAGCGCCCACTTATCTCGTGGACACGATACCCGCGTATCCATCTCCCTAAATGTACAACCGTGAGCAGACACTTACACTGTTGGGATTTCAAGCTCACGCCGCCATCAGATGTGCTTATCGATGGGAGTATAAAGTCGAAGCATTGATCACTTTGCTGGCTTCCGGTTTACACCCCTGACAAACACGACAACGAACCGCCGGCCCTATTATGTCGAACCCGACTTCTACCATTGTCGCTGCCGCTGCAGATCAAACGACAGAGCCTCATATCATCCTGTACGACATTCCAAGCACCTCATCGCTGATCGCATGGTCTCCAAATACATGGAAAATCAGGTACAAGCGCGATCGCTTATGCTCTGCAGAATTCTATATTGACGCTCTACTGCATCTAGATTGGTTTTGAACATGAAAGGGCTGCCCTACAAGACCGTCTGGATTGAATATCCAGACATCAAGGCTCTCGCACTGAAGATCGGCGCAAAGCCGACGACGACGCAGGTCCAGGTGGACGGGATCGTCGGGCCGCACTACACGCTTCCCATCATCCAAGACATGCGAACAGGCAAAGTCGTCTCTGATTCGACGTACATTGCGCTCTACCTCGAAGACACGTACCCATCGCCGTCTATGCAGCTTTTCCCGAAGGGAACACGCGCTCTGCAGGCCGCATTCGCAGAGACGTTCGTCGCGACTGCCGGCATGCCGCTCTGGATACCTGTTGCCTTCGAGACGACAGCCAAGCTGAACGACCCGAGCAGAGAATACTATCTGCGCCAGAAGGCACTTGTCGCGGGTAAAGAGCTGAAAGACTTTGCACCGGAAGGGCCTGTGCGGGAAAAGGAGTGGGCTATCGCGTTGGCAGGGCTCGCGACTATCAACGATTGGTTGGCGGCAGAAGAAGGACCATTCCTCATGGGCAAAACCTTGTCTTATGGTGATGTTGTCGTTGCTGCGTACCTCACATGGTATGCGGCAATCATGGGAGAGGAATCGCGAGAGTGGAAGGATCTGATGGCTGCGAACGATGGGCGATGGGCCGGGATTTGGAAGTTCTTCAATGGCGAGGGATGGATAAGGATCGATGAGGTGGGAGCTAAGGCACTCCAGAAAGCCTGATGTAGGATTACTTTTGGTGTAGTATTTTGAACCGCTTGGTCTATGCTGCGACCTTGAGAAGACTGGGTGCTCTAGAGAAAAGTCACACATCAAATCAACCTCAAATTTGAAAAACGCGGGAGAAACACATATTCATTAATGATAGCGTAGTAGGAGGCCTGGAATGGCAGTACCGCATTGACTGCGGCGCTGGACGATACTTGAACAACGGTGCGGTTGAACGTGAGCCGAAATCTGGGATCTTCGTAATCCGGCATATCCCGAATGTCCGCTCTCGGCAGATTCGGCACTAGCACTCAGCTACAACTCCTTCAGTAATATCTTCAAAGTGTTCGCTTTGTTGTCCATTTCCTGGCTTTTCGTCTCTATATTTCTCATTCAGTTGTGGTATATGCCTGAGTAATTCCTGGCCTCCGTTGATGTCATACCAGCTTGTGACGAAGCTTTAGTACCGCAGGTGGTCTGACTGAAGCTGATACTCATTTAGATCGCTCGAGAATAACCCACCATATTCTCAACTAGCCATGGCCACCCCTCAACAGATCGTGGCCACGAAGCTCAACCATGAAGTTGTCCTACGCGTCCCACGACCTGCATCGATCGAAGCCTCAGATGAAGTTGGACTGCTGGACGTTGCTGGTCGCAAGCTTTACCTAGTTGTCGTTCCTCGGAACAAGACATATGGCGTAGTGCCGGGAAGCGGCATCAAAGTCATCGCTGGATCAGGTGCGTTCTCAGACACTCTCTACTAGACAGATCACCTTAGTGGTGACTGCAGTGTCCTGGAAAGACAAAACAGGATCGGTTCACGAGCGCTCTCGAGCAATCGATCCCTTCACAGTCGTCTCAACTATCGTCGAATCCAAAGACAATTCTGTCACTGCCGGGAATGAGGGTGGCATTGTCCTTCTTATGAAGGACGCGGGCGCACAATCAAGTCGAGGACCGTACTCCGACATGTCCCAGCTGCGTGCTCATACCATCTTCCCTGGTCGATTCCCTGCCGAAGTACGACACATGGATTTTCCTTGGGTCCAGGTGCAGGACCGGCCATGGGCGAACGGAAAGTGGAAAGTGCGTCTTTTCTCCTGCGATGGTGCTCAACTGCAGAATTCCGTTTCCGTTCCCGTTCCGTCATCACTCATTTTCTATCTCTAGGGCGTTGAATTCTATAACATCGCCGGCTTCTACGTCCGCAGCCTAGATTCAGACGAGAACCTGTGCCACTTCCAGTTCTGGACAGCAGGCGTGAACACGAACGCCGGGTTCCACAACCATATCGAGCAGACGATGTGCGAGATCCACGTCTGCCTCGCGAATGGCACGGGAAAGGGCGGCATGAGCTGGGCGACGGTCGACGATGACCAGTTCAAACCCACCGAGCCCGATTTGAGCAAAATTGACCATCAGGTGGTCCCGTCCATGTATGAGCAGGGTCCGATGTGGCGCACGGTGGCGGATGGGCCTCCGAAGCTGAGGATCAACGGGACTGTTGACTATGGATGGCATGGTAAGATATGTTTCTGGGCGTGGAAACCGACTTTAATCATGGAAATTGGCGGCGGCAGCATGGATCTCCGGAGAAGGAGATCCTAAGAGGCAAAGCTATGACGTGTGGGTGGTGTTTGAGTTCCCACCGCTCATTGCCCGCGTACCCTCGGTAGCTCCGAAGACGCTCAAGGCCGGCCGATACCGTGTGTCCAGCTTGTCTTCTCAGCTGGACGTCCTAGTTCAGGATGCGGATTCGGCGGACAACACACCGATCATTCTTAAGACACCTGCAGAAAAAGAGTTGCAACAGCAAGTAAGTCGTATTATGAATGGCGCTTTCGAAGCTCAACGATATTCCTTGGCTGGTAGTGGGACATCGCAAAGGTTCCCGGGACTGACCTTTTTACTCTGAGAAATGTGTCGAGCTTGTCATTCGCAACAGCGTCTTGGCCACTCGTGTCAGGTCAGAGCGTCGTCGGCCACCGATCCTTGGCCGTGATGGACATCACGAGCTCGTGGTCCATTGAGCCTGTATCTCCAGGAGTCTACAAGTTCGCAAAGTTTCTTTCAGATTCAGCCCTTTCTGACCACTGTGCTTAGGATTCGACTGATCGGCACTCAATTGTATTGGTCTCATCCTGATAGCGGAAACAACGTTAGTCACCATCATCACTATCCTTGCGTTGCATTCTCACACTATTACACCGCAGTCTCAATTGACTTTGAGGGATGCTGAGAGCGACGAATCAGCATTACTGTGGGTTTTCCATGAGGTCAAGCACTAGAAAGGAAAACATCGTTGTATTCAAAATTCAAAAGGTGGTGTCATAATATCGATGGCGATTGTGCTGCGCCTGTGTCGGCGCACAACTCCGCGCTTCAGGAAAGGAATTTCACAACATCTTGACGAGCGCTCGGGCGGATCCTGTGGTGCTAGACCATGCACGCCTGGCTCGGTCCTTACTACTTCGTGATGTTTCCCATGTAGTTGAAGCAACAGTGAGAAAAAAAAAGTGTCAGGCCGGAACCAGCGCGGAATTCAAACTTCTGCAGCCTGAAGATTCGCAGTATCTACTTCCGTGTTCGTCAGAGACCAGGAGGTGTGGGGGCAAGTATTCCAGTTTGAACAAGTACTGCGGTGCATAGAAGACTTCGAGTCCGGCGGTATCTCGACGGACCGCGAAAAGCGCCATCCCAGGCGCCTCGTACCTATTGCCTAGATGACGGTGATGTGCGTGAATCCAGAGTAGCAGTAGAGAACACAAACCGAGATTACTCGTAACCGTAGGCTATCGTCGGAAAGGCGATACCGTCGGCACAGTGCGATCGAAAGAGTGTTTGGATCGGCATCGGCCAGGAGTCAGATTGCGAGTTTGGGAATACCTGATTCGATGAGACCATCGGTAATCTCAGTTCGCGGCGCCAGACCCAGAAGAGGCCAGAGAAAGTCAAGGGGGGTCCCAGCGACACAGGCACGACGAGTAGCCTAGAAGCCTTCAACAGCACGCTCAAAGACGCCAGAGCCCGCACAAAATGTCCTAGTGTAGATGCAAAGTTGGGATAGTTGGGCTTTGTAGGTTTGCTGAAGGCCCCAGATTTTGAGTTTATGCAGCCGCTGGAAGCGTGTGATTTGGTTAGTATACAGTTGAGAGCGTCAATCTCGGCCGACGAGCTTTACTTTGTTTGAGTAGCGTCCTCCAGATCCAACAAGATCCACAGTGACAAATCAAGATATCCCCGAGAGGCTCTCCGCCTGTGTCCAGAGGTGAGGTGGATGGTCAAAGTATTCGAAAAATCAAATCAAATCAAATTGTTCACCTACCAGACTCCGATGTTTGTCACGTCAGAAGCTGACGTAGGTATCTTCTCCCGTCCAGTCATCTCTGGTTATGTGAGAGCAAGCGCGTCATGTCGGATTCAAATGGGTGCGCCGCGCAGAATGCGGCACTGGCAGCTACACATGGCGTGAGTGACAGGCGTCACCGTTATCGTTCACGGCATGCTGCATGGTTCTTTGTGGTCGCGTGCATTATAGGGTCTCGAAAGTGTGGATCCTTGTTGCCTTTGAACTGCACTTTGCCGGCATAGGGGCACGCACAATTGGAAGAAGAACACTGTAGTCCGAGTCCGTGACATCGCTCTGAAGATGGAGAGGCGCACCTGCAACTGATTTGTGTCTTCCACTATGGCTCTGGTAACAATTCGATATACATAGCTAAGAGACGGTCTAACAACGTCAAGAAGCATCGTACGGTTGCAGAGGGTATTGCAATGTGGTGGGGGGGGGGTGATGAGGTTCGAGTTACGGTGGCGCGCTGCCATGACCATCCTTCGAGTCGGCCCGGCCTTGCCCGGCGCAAATAGATCGCTCCGTCTCATCAATTTTGTTCTCTGTCTCAAACACCTTCGCCCTTTCCACACCTTTGCTTCGACTTGTGATAGTATCAGTATCACCAAGTCTGATCATGTTGGTACCTCAACCTCCCACATGAACTCAATTATATCTTATCCCAGGAGCCGACGGATGCGGTATTATCTAACTCAGTGTCGAATCCTGTTCAAATTCTAGGACCGCCGTCGACTGCTTATCCACACACCGCATCTCATCTCCAGCCATTGAGACGTCCGACGCTTATGGTAAGACGGTGCCTGGGCCACCCATTTGCACAGTCCGAACAATCCTCGGTTTCGGAAACGAGGTGCATTGTTCGGTACTACTCCACCCCCGAAGTCATTCGGGCCCGGGTCTGCTCTTCAATTATACGGCATTCGTGGAGTCGAGGAGGAAAGGCGGACAGAAGAGCCTTGGCGTGTACATTGAATCATCGTAACAGATCCCGCGGTCAACTTCCCCTTCGCCTCCCGGACGGACATGCCGTCTGACAGGCTGATTGGCGCTGCAACTCGTTGTCGATTGCACCGAGTTTCCATAGTCGATTCTTCCGAAAGCTTACATTCCAGATGTGTATCTCTCTCCGCAAACCAGCCAAATGCTGTTGTGAGCTGTTCATCATGACCTAATTCCCCGTCGACGCGTCTCGATGCATGTTCCACTGTGGCTCAAATCGGTAAATGATCCTGTAGTAATGCTCCGTCCAGTCGCAGATAGCTGATACTCGTATATAGGTCCGAACAGTGTCGTTCCTGACAGTCTCCCTACATACTACGCTTCGCGGGTATATATTCCAATCTTCAGGCAGGCATCATACAATCCATTCGCCCCCCTTCGCCTCTCTTGCGCATCGCCCGCTTCACCTTGCCTTTGCTGGTCTCACCCCCACGTCAAGCTTACCTTACCTTTGCCATGGCCCCCGTCGCATTGAGCCCTGCCCCCACACCTGCACTAGCGTTGCAGCCCAATGGCCACCCGGCTAAGGCAAAGCTCGCACAGTCTTCACGCCAACGGTTCCTCGATACATGGCCAATCATCCGAGGCGAGCTCCTCGACGCCTTCGCGGCACAGGGTCTGCCTGCGAACGCACTCGAATGGCACAAGAACGTACGTTTCCTTTCTTATCGCTACCTTCTGTTCCTCGGGGCCATACTGTCACATTATGCCTTCCGTGGTGTATCGCCTGTTTGGGATCTGTTCCGTTCTAGTCGTGCATACGATCCTAGAGCGGCTGCGCCTATGCGTTCTTTCTGCGCAAAGGCTCTACCATATCGGGGTGACCCTCGGCATATTCCTCTTCCTTATGCGTCCTCCTTCCGAATGCTGTTCTGATCCTTTGTATACATCAGTCCCTGGACTACAATGTTCCCGGCGGCAAGCTCAACCGCGGCCTCAGCGTTGTTGACTCTGTCGAACTCTTCAAAGGCCGCCGACTCACTGATGCTGAGCACCTCGAGGCCTCTGTCCTCGGGTGGGGCGTCGAATTCGTGAGTAATGATTTCCTTCCCTTGACGGTCCTGCCTCACACGGGATGCAGTTGCAAGCATACTTTCTAGTCACCGATGACCTCATGGACGGCTCGCACACGCGCCGCGGGCAGCCCTGCTGGTACCGCGTACCACGCGTTGGCCTGATCGCCGTGAACGACGCGGGCATGCTGCGCTCCTGCATCTTCATCCTCGTGCGCAAGCACTTCCGCCACACCCCCTTCTACGCCGATCTCCTCGAGCTCTTCGACGAGATGGCGTACAAGACCGAGATCGGCCAGCTTGTCGACCTCATCACTGCGCCCGAGGGCGACGTCGATCTCGACCGCTTCTCCCTCTCACAGTACGTCACCACATCTTCCTGTTCCCTACGCATTACTGATGGGCCCAACATAGCTACGAGACGATCATCAAATTCAAGACCGCATACTACTCCTTCTACCTCCCCGTCGCGCTCGCCATGACGCTCTGCCGCATCCCGCACACCTCCGACACGGGCGCAGACCCGTACGACACCGCACTATCCATCCTGCTCCCGCTCGGCGCGTACTTCCAGATCCAGGACGACGTGCTCGACGTGACCGCGCCGCCCGCGGTGCTCGGCAAGGTCGGCACGGACATCGTCGACGGCAAGTGCTCGTGGTGCATCAACACCGCGCTCGCGCACTGCACGCCCGCGCAGCGCGCCGTGCTCGCGGACAACTACGGCCGCAAGGACGCCGCGTGCGAGGCGCGCGTGAAGGACGTGTTCGCCGCGGTCGGCATCGAGGCGCGCTATGCGGCGTACGAGCGCGACGTGTATGCGCGCCTGAAGAGCATGATTGCGGCCGTGCCGGAGGTGAGGGGCGAGGATGCCGTGTTTAGAGGGGAGGCGCTGAGCGTGTTCTTGGAGAAGATTCATGGGCGGTCCAACTGATTGTGATGTGACGTTCATTCATGAATGAGTTAGACTATAGATTGACGCATAGCATACTGATATATTTACCTATTGCACGGACTCGATCCTTGGTTTGAGATAAACCCATGCATCAATGTTATTTAACAGGAAACTACATATACATATGCATGACGCTTTGATTTCCCTATTCGTACAGATTCGACGGCGCGTTCATTCACAAGCCCGAAATTTGCTTCACCAAAGACACAGATGGCACGAAGAAGTACTCCCCACCGCGAGATGTCACGAAGAAGGGCTGGGCTGTCGTAGGCTCAACGGGTGCCCGGCTCGCGAAGCCGGCGACATCGACGGACTCGCCCGCCTGGTTCTTGATGCGCACGGTGACCTCGCCGGTTGAGGGAACGTTGCCCGATGCCTGAGCCTGGACAGGAGGCGGCGCGGGTGCACCGATGATAGGGTCCTGACCTGCATGTTTTCGTCAGTCTAGCTGTCCCGGGGTAACTGAAAGAAATGCTAACCATGCTTAGTCGGAGAGAAAGACGTGACGGGGAAATAGTCATTGTTCGCGAACGGAACCGACTGCTGGACGAAGCCGTTATCGAGCGACGACTGGTAGCTGATGAATAAAAGCCCGCGCTCGTGGATGCCATCCTTCAGCGAAGCACCCGCGTCGCGCTCCTGCTGAGTGACCTGCATGCATCTCGCTATTTAGCATCGATGCGCCGACGAGACAAAGAAACAGACAGACCTCAGGGCCGTATGGAATGCCACCGCGAACCACGGCGACGGACTCGAGGAACTTCGGGATCATGAACGGGTTGAGGTTCCGCGGCATGGTCTTGCGCGTATGCGCAGTGAAGGGACAGAAGCGGTCCGTGGGCATGGGAACATTCGGGACGGAGTAGTCGAAGTTGTTCACTTGGTCGGGGTTGTCGGCGAGCTGCTGGTCGTCGCGGAAATGCGCTTTCGCAATGGGAGCACCCTGCGAGAAGTGCATCAGCTAGGCCCTACGGATCGTCACTGAACCAGAGTATACGTACAGACTTCCAGCGCCCGACCATCTGGGCGCCGAAGAGATCCGCGCCCTCTGCGTTGGTCAGGGGAGGCTGCACATCTGCTCCGTGTACGAACTCGCGCCAGTGCGGGCCCTGTTCTTTCAAGTAGGCATCGAACTCGACCACGTCTTGCTCGAGCTCGCGGAAGACGAGGAGAGACCCGTCCCGGGTCCATGCAGGGCGCTGCTGTGCCGTGGGGTCGTCGAGGACAGGATCGCCTGGATAGCCCATGATCACAACGCCGGCGTCGGCTTGGATCTGGCCAGGATGAGGTTCCACGAGGCCACTGTAAAGACAAGATCTATTGGTGTTGATGATATAAGAAGTGCAATCTCGACTTACCGGAGAGCAGGCTGCGAAACACCGTCCTTGAAGCCGAAGTGTTCATGTCCCTTATTTGCATCAGGACGAATGCGGCCTTTGAGCGTCATCTTGTCCGTGGTCACGATGGACGTTGCAAATTTTGCCTTGAGGTCGGCCGTAGCCTTGTCACATTCATCCGGACCTACCGAGAGGAATGTCACTGAACGTAAGCAATAGGAGTAGATCGAAGCCTAACGCACTGCTAGCAGCTATGGTGAATACGCCGTGAAGCCCGCCTTCTACAAAAGGCGTGTACCACGGCCCTGAGTCGCCAAGGAACTTCATGTCGCTTAGCATAGGGCGAGTGTCGAACCGCGGATCCTCGATATTCTCTGTCAGTCCGAGAATGTTCAGACCGGCCCTGCTGAAGGCGATCTGGCTCTGAATAAGCCCGGTCGCCCAAACGCCCTGTTCCTTGGCACTCGATATCGTGACCAACTTCTCGACTGTATTGACGGAGGACGAAGGGGTGAAGCCTTTGAGATCTTGCTTGAACTGCGCAGCGTTGCTGATGGTGAAGAAAATGAAATTCTCGGCTACCTGAAACCGCCCCAATGTTAGATGTGGCGAAGATGGGCGAAGAACGATGAACTACCTTTGGGAAGAGTACAAAGACATCGCCCTGAACGTTGTTCCAGATGGATCTAACCTGATGATTGCTGAGAGGGATGTCGAAGTCGGCGGAAGGAAGCTGGGGGACCAGGCTGCGATGCAGAACATGTCTAAGGTGATGACGCGTGAAACGGGACAGGACGTGCGTGTCAGACATGATGGATCGGAGGGTGAGGATGAATCCAACGGGGTGGAGGTCTTTCAAGCTTTTATAGCCATAATTTGGAGACGAAGACCACCCGCCTGACCTAGGTATATCTGGGGACTGACCCCATTTTCTGACAAGAGGATGACTTGGGCGAGGCGCATATTAGAGAACGCTTCCATTTGTTAATGTGAAGAGTATGCGGCGCCACGGGCGCAGTTAGAAACATCTTGGAGAACAGACGGTGCCTCTGGGTGCACCATCGTGACTCGCCACTAGCCTGGCAGTGGGGAGAATAGCAACTCATTTAACTAGATAATACTCGTTCTTGTCACGGGGGATGAGCGGTTCGCTCGATTCTGCTTCTTTTCGCCTTAAGTAGTAGTCCTCTGGACAAGTTGAGCCTACATTTGTGACGTCGAACGCATGTAAACCCTCAAGCTTCAGGGTATCCACGAGGTACGGTCGGACCATCTGTTTCCCGGGGAAAGTATTGACGGTGTTTCGGGGCGATAGATCCGTGTGGTGCCTCCACACGTACATTTGCACAGGCTTCTGCACGCATGAGCAGTCCTTGATCAGAAATTACCCTGCTTTATGAGAATATATTAATTCTGGAAAGTGAAGAGCTCGCCTTTCTTACCATCCAAACCGTTCCATACTGATACCGCTTTACAACCACTCCAGCACTTGTCAATACAGTCTTCCCTCCCTTCGTCCTATCACGTTCAGGCGCCGTGCAAGACGTCACTCATGCCACCGATGATATGGAATCTTCGGAATCATATACCGAGTTTCTTCACGTACTTACACGTTCCACATACTGTCGGTATGAGCACAGTTCCAAGCAGAAACTGACATCTTGCACGCCCGGTAAGACAGTGGTATTCCTCGCTAATGACATCTATGCAGCCTATGCTTAATCAATGATTCATCTATGCACAGCCATGCGCAGTTTCCAAATACCTTCAATGCTTCCTCGTCACAGAGTCAGCCCCATATTGAGCTCGTTAGAGCCATCGTGTCGCGCTACAGTGCTGAACTTGTTTTTGAAGGTATATTGATGCGACAAAGTCTCTAAGCGCCGAAATGCTGGAGGCGCGGAACTGAAGCCAGCCGGATGACGCCGAATCGGAGCCTCAATTCTACATTTCTACTCATCCTCGCCAAGGCCTTGCGCAGGCACTACTTGGAAGTGCCTCGTTAGCTAGTGGTTTCTTTCCTTAATTGACTTCGTCTTTAACAGGCTTCCAGCATTAAATACCGAAGGTGATCAAGACTCATACGCGCAGAGACTTCTCTCGGTGCGTGATCTATGAAAACTTCCTGAACAGCATCAAACCTTTCTACATCGGGTCGAAGACTCAAAGCCAACTCAATCTCAACGGAACAAGAGTCATACATAGCGCACTATAGCGCACTATACAATACAACGCGAATTCCAATGCTCTAGATGCACCATCTAACTCATGCCATCTTGTTCATACCGAGTTCACTTCGTGCCTGGTTCTTCTCCTCCGTCCTCTTCTCCCACCAACTCCTCCCCAACCCATCGAGCACCTTCTCGACCTCGGTGCTCTCACCGCGCAATATCTCCTGCACCACCTTATCTTTGTCGCTATCTTTTGTGTCTTTCTTTAGGTTCTTGAGTACCATATTCCCCACTGCGGCCTTGTGCAGGTCGGCCCACAGTTCCGCACGACCAAAATCGATCACTCGGAAACTGGGACGGTCAATCGAGCGTTTCTCCGGTGGAAGCGTAAGGGGACCAGGCTGCATGACGATATTGCGCGTGAAGAACGAGTTCTGCACGATGCCTTCAAAGTGGAGACGGAGCGCCATGGAAAAGATCTCCGTCCTTTAGATATCGCCGTTCAGTGTCTATGCCGCCCGGATTATTTTGATGTGCCCACCTTGTATCCAAGTCATAGTCCTTTGGGTTAATGGGAACACCGCAGTCCTCCATCAACAAGATTGGGCTCGGTTTTTTGACTGCACTATCCCTGGTACGGGTTTTACGGCGCTGAAATTTCCAGTCGATATCCCAATCCCCATGATAGCCTTCGTCGTCGCTCTTTTCGCTCGCTTCTTCTTCGTCATCGTCGTCCGTCCCGAAGTCAGGCTTATAGTATCCGAAGAACTTCGGGACTACAGCTGTAGCTGGCACTGGAAACGCACTTCCAAGAAGGCTCAGCTGAAATCTCGAATTCCTCACAGTAAAGCAAGACTCACTGTTCGGGCGTAGGTAGATTATACCCGCACCAGTCCTCCATCAGGTGACGCGGGAAGGTGTTGTAGGTTTCGGCCTCGTTCTCGAGCATGTCACGGGCACTCTGCCTCTGCATCGCAACCTTCATGGCTACCGTCACCTGCTTGTTCGGCGAGTGTGCGCTGAGCGGGTACGGCAGGCGCACGGATGCACGGTAGGCCATAGAGTGGTGACCCTCGCCCATCTCTCCTTTCTTGTTGACATACAGGTGCGCTACGTTCGGCCGGTCTTCGTCCTTCGACTTCTTTGAACGAAGCATCTCGTCCGTCGGGAAGACGCGCTTGTAGCGCTTCGGCTCAGACGCCTCTTCGGTTGCACTTCCTTTTGTCTGGATGTGGCGTGGCGGCCGACCCGAACAGACATCTTGCGGGTCATGTACGAGGATATAATCCGGGAAATATTCCTCCGGGATAAACTGCTCGAGCTTCGGGATTCCCTCGAGGTTGAATGGATCACCGGCATCCTTCTCCAGTTCCTCAAACCCCTTTGGTCCACGCTCGTCCTCGGCATCCCACGAGCTCTGTAGCACCTCATACGCCCCGTCCTCCTCATGATCTGAACCCTCATCAATCGCATCCAGCGGCGCGTCCACCTTGACGTCCTTGCGCACCTTCAGCACAGGCCACGGCTTGCGCAGGCGCGGCTTCGGCCCGCACGCGAGCTCCTCTTCGTAAATGTGTGGCGCGATCTCCTCGGGATGGTCCTTCCCGAACTCCATGATCATGCTGCGCGACCAGACGGTGATGACATTCAGGCCGGGCTTGCGTGCAATTTGGAAGAAGTCGTCCGGGCTGTGGCCCCAGATGATGCGGTTGGGCGTGCGCGTGCCGGAGGGCGGTGGCAGGGGCAGCCAGTCGCCCGCGTCGTCGCGGACCCATTGGTGGCGGACGAAGCGGTGGCGACTGTTAGACATTTGTTCGAAGCTGTGGGAGAGACACGGTGAGCAGGGTTTCTACTGCGTAGATTTCGAAGGGTACGAACGTATCACGATTCAGGTCGTTGAGGCAAAGTCTGGAAGGAGACGGTTTTGTCTCGCGGGAGGCTTGTCGGCTGGCATGTCGAGCACCTGTTTATATAGACAAAATGCCGTCCACAATTGAACGAGGTGGCACAAGGCGATCAGCACAATTGTGGACGGCCCATTGTTACAGTAGATCTCGCCATAAGCACAGGGGCATAAGAAGCCCGCCAACCGTGCCTTGCTTTGATCTCAACAATAGTGCGGGGTAAGTGGCTTCGATCAAGAAGGCGAAGGACGCACTTTGATCTACCTGGGTCTTAGTCGAGAGCACCATTGTGAAGCTACGAAGTCTTCGAAGCACATTTCACGAACATTATGCACCACAAATTCCGCCAAGGCATCTCGGACAGCTAGCGCACACAGAACACAATAGGCATGTCAAATCGTCGTCATTACGACTCGTAAGGGGACATCACGACATCGCAGACAAAGCGGGCTCGTCAACGTCAAAAACACGAACGAACAAACGAAACAAGCGCACAAACAAAATGGACAAGACAAGACAAGACACGGCAAGGCACACAAACAACAAAAGAAAAAGATGTAGTAAAAAGGGGATAATGAAACTTGCAACAAGGGCGTCAAGCGTCGTGGACAAAAATCGTACCGGTACCCGGGAAGAGGAGTTCATAAAGCAGTCATAAAATGCGAGGATAGTGATGAATGGGTAGGTGGATGAGACCGAGACCAGGACCGACAGCAAAGCATAGAGATAGATAAGTGGATATGGGATAGCGACGAGCACGAGCGATGAGCAAATGCGACGAACGATGACGAGGTCATTAGGGCATAGCGTGAGAAGTGGAAGAGCAGGGGTGCAGGGGAGGGCAGGGGGAGGGGATGAGGGGATAGATGCAAACGACGAAGACGATGAGGATATAAACACGATGAATCCGAATGACGAAGATAGATGAATAGTTACGGACGAGCAAGCACAGCAGCGATGAGTGTCCAATGAGGCGAAGAGAGCGAAACGGCGAGTGCATGCGACAGCACGCGGGCCAAGCAAATACGAGATAGATGAGATGAATGAACCGAATCCAGAACCAGAACGAAATGAAACGAAGATGAGAAATATATGCGCAAGCAAAAAAAAATGAAATGAAGATGAAGATGAGATGCAAACAACGAAACCAGACCATTGAGGTTGAACGGTGAGCGTAGGTCTTCACTTCGTGGCGGTCTTGCCAGTCACGATCGCCCTAATCGCGCGCCTCACGTTGCGAACCGTATTCGTGCGATCCTCCTTCGACATCGACATCGACATCGGTGTGTCCCCCGCCGAAGCAGTCGACTGCATCACCCCGAGCTCATCCACACTGACCGCCCTCCGCTGGTCATCACTCGACACCGGCGGCGGCATCGGGCGCCTGGTGGACCCGAACATACGCGGCGCGGACCTGCTCTGCGCGAGCGTGGGTGTGGGAGTGAGCGTGTTGCCCATGGGTCCAACGTTGTCGGATTGGTACCCGCGCCCGACGCGCTTGACGCCAGACGTGGCCATGAGGAAGCGGTCGTAGATGCCCTCGACACGATGACGTGTCGGAGAGTCCATAACAGGGCTCTCGGTGATGCGGGCAGCACGAGCGGGGTAGGGCTCGACGTGGAAGGGAGAAGCCGTAAGGCTATCGTTGGCGGCGGCGGCGACGGGGGTGCTGTTAGAGCTAGAAATCTGGATGGTATGAGCTGGCGTGGCAGGCATAGCAGGGAGATCGGGCTTCGCGGAAGGCTCAGCGAGGAAGAGGCTCTTGTCAACAACAGCGGACAGGCGCAGCGGCGGAGAAGGCTGAGAAACTGCATACCCGAGCAACCACATCAGCTTTGACACACAAATAGAAAAAAACCTGAACGCACGTCGCTCAAGCTCCAGCTGCAAATTCGCAATGGGGCTGATCGGCCGCAGAAGGTCATTCTGCGACCTCGACTTCTCCTTTCTCTTCGACGGCGACCCGCTCCCGCTCTCAATATCCAAGCTGCGGCTCTTCTCCGGCGAGCGCCCAATCGTCACGGTCGACCGCCGCGCGCGGGGCGGCGTGGAGCCCAAGATCATGGTCGTGCGCGAAGGCTCCTCTGACGGTAAAGTCGGGATGGTCGCAAGCGTCATGTTTGGGAGGTACGCAGAGGCATTAGCTGCAGCGTACATCGACGTTGATGCGGATAGGAGGCTGCGGTCGGGGTCCGTGGCGGGCGGCGAGGCAGGCATGGACGGCTGCTCATTCTCTTTCTGGAAGATCTGGCTGGCAGCGAGGATCTTGCGCGGGAGGCGGGAAGACCGGTTGGAGCGATTCTGAGACGAGGAGCGGTTGGAGAGCGGCGCGAGAGGAAGAGGAGGGAGCTGTGCGACGCTTGAGGAGGCGAAGTTCTGCCTTGCGTCTTCGACGACCTCTGAAAAATGCCGCATGAGCTGGGAAGGAGAACACCGGCACAAAGCCTCTTACTCTCGACATTCTGCAACCAGATCGACATCCGGTCGGCGCGGTTGTCAGCCCCAACCCGCTCGTTCCTCATGGCCTGTCTTACGACCGGCAACGACGAGTTCGCTACAGCACCACGCCCTATCAGCACCTCGCCAGGTAGCGGCGACGTAATGGCGAATGCACTCACCCTGCTGCAGAAGCTCGTCGTCCTCCCAAGACTGCCGCTCACTGACGTCCATGTCCAGCGTGGCATCCGGTGCCTGCGATGGGCGGCGCGCCTTCTGTCCGATCGAGGACTTGTACAACTGCATTGTCTTGTCTGTGGCCCATAATGTTACCTACGTGAGTCGTGCAGGGTCCGGAGGGAACGCACCTATGGACATCTTGAGACTCTGCCTGAGGATGCTCAAGCCCGACTCGTTTCCAGAAACCGAGCGGGGGAAAGAGTCGCCCCAAAGCGACGGCGAGCGCATATCTAGATCGAAGGAACACAAAAAAGGGGATTAGAACACGAACTGAAAAGTAAGGTACGGCAAAAACAAAGAAGCGGCCGAAGAAGTGTAGTGTGAAGGAAGAAGCAAGAGACAAAGGCGGTGGAAGTACACGTACCGGGAGATATCGGCGTAGCGGGCACGCCCACCACAGGTGTTTCCAAAACCTGCACCGCATTCACGGTCTTGAGCGGCCTACCGCGTTCTCGCTCTCTTTCGCGCTCGCGCTCACGCAGGCGCTCCTCGCTGCGCCTATACCTCTGGCGCTCGCGCTCCTCCTCCTCCGCCGCTCTACGCGCCACTTCCACCTTCAGATCTTCCTTGTTCTCCACGACCTCCACCACCGGCTCCTCGACCTTCTCCTCGCGCACCTCCTCGGGCTCCTCCTTCTCCGCCCCCTCCGGCTCCTGTTCCTCCATAGACGCCATCTCCCTCAATCGCTCGCGCTCCCTCTCCCACTCCCTCATGCGATCCCGCACACTCCCCATCCCGCGCTCATCATCCGTCCTCTGCTTCCTCCCCGCCTCCTTCTTCGCCTCCCTCTTCTCCTTCCCATCCACCTTCTCTTTCTCCTTCTCCTTCTCCCCCTCCTTCCGCGCCCCCCTCCCCTCGCGCACCCGCCCCAGCCCCGTCTCCACGTTGCGCGCGCGCCCCGTCATATCGCCCAGCACCGCCTGCCCGCCCGCGCCGCGCCGCACCGCGATATCCTTCGACGGCACGCGCGGCGCGTGTCCGAGCGCACTGGCCGCGGGCACAGGCGGCAGCGGCTTGCGCGCGCTCGGCGAGCGGCGGATGGCCCTCTGGTTCTCCTTGTCCTTGTCCTTGTCCTTGTCCCTGTCCCTGTTATTCTCCCGGTCACGGTCGGCAGACGCGAGGTGTGCGCTCCGCCCTGCGCTGCTCGGCGTGACGGGCGGCGAGCCGCGGATGGGCGCGAGCGCCGCCGTGAACAGCGGCGGGCGCTTCTTCGCGCTCGCGTTTGCGGTGAAGGAGCCTACACGTGATAGCGAGGAGTCAGCACGTGCACAGAGTGACAGGTCACGCGGGCGGACTGACCTTCGGGCGAGAGCACGCGTGGCTGGGACTGTGCGCGCGCGTGGCCCTTCACGGGCGTCTCCTTCGCATTCTCCTTCGCGCTCTCTTTCGCGTTTTCCTTATTGTTCTTGGCCTTGGTGAAGACGGCGACGTTCTCCTTGTCGACGTTCGACTTGGACGGCTTGTGCGTCCTGCGCTCGCGCAGGGCGTCTTTGCTGAGCCGGCGCGTCGACCACGGCGAGATGATGTCGATGAGCTTCGAGCCCTCGCGGTCCTTCGGCTTCGAGCTCGAGGCCGCCGAGAGCGTCGAGGAGAGGTTCGCGGTCGAGGAAGACGGCGTGAAGGGCAGGGGAGAGGCGAAGGAGAGGCTCGCGGATTTGCCTGGGTAGTTTTGTGAGGTGGGAAATGTGTGTGTGGGGGAGTGGGGGACGTACGGTGTGAGGATGATGCGGAGGCGTCCCAGTAGGGATCTGCCATTGCGTCGGCTGCGATACAGCGCAGGTCGGCGTTCGGCTGGATCATGCGCCGCAAGAGGCGCTCTGCGCCTTTGGACATTTTGTAGCTGCCGACCCATTTACCGCGCACCTTTACATGCGTCAGCAAACATCCGCCAGCCAAACGTTACATAGAGAGACTTACTGTTCTTGCCCAGTACTTCTCCAAGTCGGCCTTCGTGGTGAACTGTTCGCCTTCCTCGTACTCGAACGGTGTCCGGCCGACCAGTATCTCGAAGAACGTGACGCCGAGTGACCACACGTCCGACTTGCGTGTATCGTGTGGTTGTCCGCGAGCGCGTTCGGGGGACAGGTACTAGCGAGACCACGTCACATTAGCTTCCGGAAGGGGATATAGTTACGAGTATTCACCTCAGGGGTACCATAGGTCAGGTTGCTATGGAACGCCTTGGACCCCTTCATCTCGTACTTCTCGGCAAATCCGAAGTCGACGAGTACTGGTACGCGGTCGCGTGAGAGGAGGATATTTGCGGGCCTGTATCACCGTCACAAACGATTGGAAGACTAGACAAATACGAGCGACGTACTTGATGTCGTTATGTACGACGCCGCGTCGGTGCAGGAATTGGACACCCGACAAGAGCGAGCGGAACCATTCCTTCGCTTTCGGCTCTGGCACTTCGACTGGAATAAGGTCAGGAAGGTAATCCCTATTCCGAAGTGACGCTGTGAGCTACGGTAACGAGGCAGAGGGGAGCTTGGGTAGACGTACATCGTGATCAAGGCGTACGAGGGCGTGATGATGAATGAATGAAACGGCACGATGCTAGGGTGCGGGTCGTCCTTAAACGCCCGCACAACTTTCATTTCATTCCATCTGCGCGGACGACGTCAGGACTCTATGTCATACATAAGAGAGATAGTAGCGCGACGTACAGCGAGCGCACGCGTGCGGCAGTCGTGGTGGTCTTGGAGCGGTGCACGAGCTTGACGGCGACTTTGATGTCTTCTTGGGGCAGCTTTGTGCGCGCAGACTTGGGATGGCAGAGCCAGACGCTGCCCCAGTTGCCAAAGCCAATCTACAAAGTCGCGCTGTCAGTACATTGTAACGCGTGCGCCAGCACTTGAGGTGCCAGCGAATCAGGAAGACACAGCGCGGCTGGCTGGACAGCCTGCACAAAGCATGCATGGAAAACATTCAAAGCACGAGGAACAAAGACGCACCTCCTTGATAAACTGCAGCCTATCCGCCAACACCTGGTCCGAGAGCGAGAAGATGTCCGTCGCATCCTGCGGGGGTGCGAGCGGTGACTGAGACATTTTGCGTGCGTCAGTCTGTGAGTACTATTAGTGTTACAGGGCGAAAGCGAAACGGAACAGAGCGAGGAAAGAGGAAGGGGGAGGGGGTAATTAGAGTGGGAGGACGGGAAGCCTGAGGCATCAATTTCGCTTAGCGCGACATGAACTATGTCAAAACACGACACAACAACGCGCCTCGCTGCGCGTCCCATCACTCCCCCGACACGATCACGTGGGATTTTACGGCATTTTGATGTTCCTAGCGCGAGGCGGCCGCTACGAGGGAGCAAAGCAGAGTTCGTAGGATGTCGTACGCTGAGGGAGACGGAGGAATGGTGGCGCAGCGGCGGTTACGGCTGTGGGGGGTGCGTATCCGCCCATGCCATTCTTGGACACCATCCGCGGAGACAAAATGAAATTGGTGCCGCCGGCTTGCTTTGTGCGATTAACCCCACTAGGAGGTTAGGTGCTACTTCAAAGACCCAGGGAGCGCTGTGCTTCAACGCAACGCAGACAAGTGCAAATTCAAAATGGGGTACATACCTAGTTTTTCCAATATAAAATTCATCCAGCATGACAATCGTGCGCACATTAAAGTAATCGTTGATACACGAGGTAAGGCAGAGCACCCACGCCGCCCTAGCTGCTGACACGATGTGACAGCTACTGGGGAAAACAGTTCAGGGCAGGAGGCTCTAGAGTTACAAGACCACACATGGACGTGTGTTGTAATGGAAAGGATGAGAGATCTTCTTCTCGAGCTAATACAAGGACAAGAAAAACACGATCTGCTCGTCGTGTTTCCTGAATACAGATGAAGTGACGTCACGATGTCCTACGATACTATCGAATCGCTCGCGCGTTTACAGAAAATTCAACGCCTTGGACAGAGAGATAGTGGCCTTTGAGTTACTCTACATTATAATACCGCAGAGAATCGTCTCGCGACATTGACGCACCGAACGAAGGATGTATGTGAACCCTGATCGATCCTTGTTCAGGCTTGATAACCCCAGGTAAAGGTTAGGTGCTCCTACAAATCTAGCTGTTGAACCGGCTGCGTTTCGACCCTCCGAGTCATTGCATCAGTAAGCCATGGCGTTACAAAGAGAACCATACGGCTATGTCATCCTTTTACCCCGTAGATACAAGTAGAGGTACGCAAGAGGCTGAGAAAGGCGCGCTGCGCCAACCCTCTTAATCTCGGCAACGGCCGAGCCTTATCCTCGCGTCTTGTTAATGCCCTTTGCCTCAGCCGTCTCTCTTCCTTACCACCACCATGCCAACCGTCCAGTTCGCGCAATTCTCCTCTCTAGTACAGCCAACACTCTGGCACGAGCTAACGCGTCTCAAACTCGAAGTGCTGCGGCTCTCCGACGCGAGTGTCCCGCTCACCGCGTCCTACACCGCGGGCCGGACGATCAAGGATCGTAACACGGGCGCGGAAGTCGCGTTGGGGTGTAACTTCTCTGTCGGAGGCGAGGGATTCGATAAGGATCACACGTATGCATCTCCTAGTATCGTTGAATGTACGTTGTGTTAGTAATACATGGATCTGTAATCAAGGGCGCCGCCGCAGTCCGTCAAGGCTACCGGCGTGCTGAAGAACTTCAACACGATCGAGGACTTCAAGAATGCCGATAAACGTGCGCTGTTCAATCAGCTTGCGGATGAGGTACGCGTCTTATGCCTCTGGTCTGTTCTGTGTCTGTGAACTTGGATTAGATCTGGGAAGACATCACCGTGAAGAAGGACACGGCCGCGTTGACGCGCTTCCTCCTGATCACATATGCCGATCTCAAGAAATACAAGTATTACTACTGGTTCGCGTTCCCCGCGCTCGTGTCGCAACCTCTATGGGAGATCGCGGACGAATGGAAAAGCGCCTCAGAGGCGTTCAGCGAAACGCAGGTAGGCTGTTGCTCTCCCGTTTCTCCAATACGCATTTCCTTGCTCTATTTCTCGCGTGACTCTATTTCCCTTCCGTGCGTTGTCGGTCGGGCATAATCTTCGGCCGCTGAAAAGGTGGCAACCGAACTTCTGCACCGATGTTTGAGGACGTTGCGGTAACGCCAGGTCTCGAACCCGGTCATCCTGATAGACGGGGCGCGGAACGCCTTCGACTGCGTCCAGCGAGGGCGTATATGACCGCGTCATTCTGCATAAATTCTTGGACCCAGCCCATCCATCTACCCCTGCATCCTTCCCCCGTCCCAAAACGTGCAATTTATTGACAGAAAAGAAAATACAGCTATCTGCTCTGCACGACCAATTCGCCGCCTCTCCGTGCGCCTTCTTCCTCATCCGACCAGCCGGCGAGACCGTCGAGCTCGCCCCCGTCGAAGAATACAGCACCTTCTTCGCAAATGTGCCCGCCTCCTCCGTACGTTCCCCCTCCCTACCTCCCCACCTCCCCACCTCCCAACCACAACCTCTCCCTTCACTCCCAGCGCACATTCGCCTTCCTCGACCCCTCCCCGGACCCGCAAGCACCCGGCTGGCCCCTCCGCAACCTCCTCGCGTACCTGCGCGCGACGCTCCCCGCGCCCGCCACCGACACGCTCCGCATCCTCTGCTTCCGCGACACCGAGCGCAGCGCGGGCGGCTGGCGCAGCCGCTTCGGCGTGCTCAGCGGCGGGCAGAAGGACGGCCGCCCCGGCGCGGTCGGCTGGGAGAAGAATCCGCAGGGCAAGCTCGGCGCGCGCGTCGCGGATTTGGCGCCGATGATGGATCCGGCGCGGTGCGTGTCAAGTCTTGTCCTTTTCCATTATATTTTCTTTTTCTTCTTTTTTTTTCTTTTGGAGGGGGAAAGGGCTGAATGGGATACAGGCTCGCGGACCAGGCGGTGGATCTGAACTTGAAGCTGATGCGCTGGCGGATTCTGCCCGCGCTGGACCTGGAGAAGATCGCGCAGACGAGGTGTCTCTTGCTTGGCGCGGGCACGCTTGGGTGTTACGTCGCGCGCACGCTCATGGTGCGCCCGTTCTTCCTCCCTCATTCATGATTTGGCGCATTGTTGCTTACGAATTTTGCGCATATACTCACTTCTCGAACGCATATACTCGCCCTCTGCCTGCATGTATTCACATTTTTCGTATATGGCCGCTCATAGGGCTGGGGCATCCGCACGATCACGCTCGTCGACTCCGCACGCGTCTCCTTCTCCAACCCCGTCCGCCAACCGCTGTTCGAGTTCGAAGACTGCCTTGAGGGTGGCAAGCCCAAAGCCCAATGCGCCGCTGACCGGCTGAAGAAGATCTTCCCGGGCGTGGTACGTCTCCTTCTCCCACTCCTGCCCACATTTCCTCATTGCCGCTGCTATTTTTTTCTTTCAAATGCACGCGCCGACTTTTGTTCGTGCGCAGAACGCAACCGGCCACTCGCTCTCGATCCCCATGCCCGGCCACCCGATCCCGCCTGCCCAAATCGAGCAGACCAAAGCGGACGTCGCGAAGCTCGAGGCGCTCTTCGACGCGCACGACGCCGTGTTCCTCCTCATGGACTCGCGCGAGAGCCGGTGGCTGCCGACGGTGCTCGGCGCGGCGAAGGGCAAGGTGCGTTTGCCGCCTTCTTTTACTTTGCACAGAGGTGAACTGATAAGGCTGGTGGGAATGTAGATCGTGATGAACGCTGCCCTTGGATTCGATACGTTCCTCGTCATGCGACACGGTGCGCGCACGCCTGAGGCGGACGGGAAGCGCCTTGGGTGCTACTACTGCAACGACATCGTTGCCCCTGCCGACGTTCGTCCACGTTCTACTTCCTCCTCCTCCCCGCGCTCACTGAGCTCACGCGTATGGTACCGCAGAGTCTGACCGACCGCACCCTCGACCAAATGTGCACCGTCACGCGCCCCGGCCTCGCCTCCATCGCAGCCTCTACCGCCGTCGAGCTGCTCGTCGCGCTCCTGCAGCACCCCCTCGGGTACGCCTTCCTGCTTCCCCCCCACCTTCCCACCCCGCTGATCATAACACTCGTGTGCATATTCACAGCCTACACGCCCCCGCACCCCCGCCGACGCAGAAAGACCAGCCCGAGAACGACGAAGGGCTCGCGGGCGTGCTCGGCCCCGTCCCACACCAACTGCGCGGGTTCCTCGCGCAGTTCCGCAACATGCCCATCGTGGGCGCGGCATTTTCGGCATGCACGGGCTGTGGCGAGACGGTGCGTCGTCTCATCCACTCATCCGCCCTCTAAGAAGGAAATTGATATATGGGGATGCTGCCAGGTCCTGCAAGCGTACGAAAAGCAGGGCTTCGACATGCTTCTGAAAGCCTTCAATGAGCCCGGGTACCTCGAGAAGCTGTCTGGGCTCGATAAGCTTCATGAGGAGGGCCAGGCGGCGCTCGAGGCGGTCGAGTGGGACGAGGAGGGCGAGGGCGCGGATGATGATTTTTAAACTTACGAAAGTGATGGCTGATTGGGTTGGCTCGTGTCGGATTGGATATCTGATACCCCGCATGTATCGTTTTTGACTTGACTCGGGTAGCGGGCTGGGAGGTTGGGCTGGGTTGGGTTGGGTTGTATTCTACTGCTTACCATGTAGTTATTGATGTAGGAAGGAGGATGTAGAGAAGAAACGAAATGAAAACATGTATTCGATCTAGATGCTCGTCCCCTCTATTCTATCTGTCTATCTCTATCTGGGGATTGTCCATACGTCGTAGCTGTAGCACTTACTTCTAACACCTAATCTACACCTCGGCGCTGACCCCAGAATCCGCCACCAGATCATGCAGCCCCTTCAAAAAGCCACCATCGCGCCAGAAGCGCACCCACGCACGCACATCGCTCTCGCCGAGCGGCTTGCGCGCGACCCCGCGCAGCGCAGGCGACACGCGCTCCGCGCGGTCCGTGCTGAGCACGGTCGGCGCGGCAGCCTGCGCGCTCCACGCGTTCGTGAAGAAGTCGAGCAGGCGCACGGCGGGGTTCGCCTTGGCCGCGTCCGCGTCCTTCGCGTCCGCCGCGCTCAGGCGCGCGAGCCACTCCTCCGCGGAGACGAGCGGGAGCTCGAGCTCCTTGGAGAAGTGCGACACGACGGTGCCCCAGGCGACGGGCGTCGGGTGTACGAGGTGCAGCACGGGCTCGTGCTCGGTAGCCGTGAGGAAGTCGAGGAGCACGGACGCAGCGCCGTCGACGGGGATCCATGAGAGCTCCTGGAAGTCATTCGGTGAGTAAGTGACTCGATCGTGAGTGGATTGGGAAAGGGAAAGGGCGCACCTCGTCTCGCTGGGGAAGCGCGCCGAGCGCCTGCGAGCCGCGCACGAGCACGGGCAGCCACTCCTTCTCCGTCCACCCGCCCTCCTGCGAGTCACCGCACATCTGGCCGACGCGCACGACGGTGCTGCGAAGGGGTGCACGGAGGAGGATGGACTCGGCCACCCACTTTGACTCAGCGTAGCCCATCCCGATGGCTGTGTAGGGGGAGGAAACGGGCACTTCGGGTGCAGGGCCGGGAGGAGAGTCTAGAGGCGGGGATTAGGAGATAGAGAAGGACTTGGGACAAACGGACGTACTGAGAAGGACGGAGATAGAGCTGGTGAAGATGATGGGCGGCGCCGTCGGGCGTGGGGAAGTGAGCGAGAGGTCGACGAGGTGGCGGATGCCGGCGACGAGGGGCTCGAAGGAAGCCAGGGAAACATTGAAGTTGACGAGCCAGGCTGCAGGAGAGCACACGCGTCAGTTTCGAAAGGGCGAAGGCCTTATGAGATGTCACATACCGTTATGGAGGATGCCAGTGATGGTGTTCTTCATCTGTAATGACCGTAAGGGTCGATTACGCCGTCAAGGAGCGGAGGGTGAGAAGACACGCACCTCCTCATAAACGTCGGTCGGAAGCCCGAAGCTTTCCTTCGCCAGATCGGCCTCCAGAAGGACCACCCGTCCAGCACGGACCGCATCAGCCAACAATCCGCCGTTCAACTTCCACTTGGTGAACGCATCTTTCTGCCTCTTGGCCAAGTCCCCGGGAGCGCTCGAGCCGCGGTTGATCCCATACACCTTCTTCACGGACGGGCGCGAGAGGAGCTGCGAGAGGATATGACAGCCCAGACGGCCCGTGCTGCCCGTGAGGAGCACGACCTCGTCCAGCGGCGCATCGCGCACGCCGGGCACAGGCTTGTGCACGGGGAAGTCGGACGTGTATTTCGCAAGCATGTCCGTCATCTCCTTGACCTTCGCCTCCTTGACCTCGTCAGCGGTTTGCGCGCCGTTGGTAGAGAAAAGGCCGTGGATGAACTTGGCGAGCAGGGCGATGGTGGGGTTGTTGTAGACGACGCTGTTCGGGAGCGTCTTGCTGGAGGCCTTCGACTCGCGCAGGGCACGCACGAGCGTGTTGCGGATCCAGGTCGCTTGCAGACTGATAACACAACATGATCAGAAAACTTGAATCAATGCCAGGATAGCTAGCCCACGAACCTGTCGCATCCATTTTGGAACAGATCGTCGTCTGCCTTGAGCTCGCGCTCCATCACCTGCCGCACGACAGCCGCGACGAACAGAAGCGTCGCGTCGTGCGTCCAATCCGAGGGCGGCGTGAGCCCGGCCTGGGACGAATCCTCGACGGCTGCGTAGACGGCCTTGATCTCCTCATCGTATAAGTTCAAGATGACGCGGCGCTTGGCAGAACCTTTGGGCGTGTACTCGAACGGCTTGTTGGGGCTCGCAACGAGGATCATCTGGTGCATTCACAGAGGCGTAGCGTTAGTCATGTACCGGGAAGTATATGTGAAAAGGAAAGCTTACCTCCTTGAACAGCCTCGAATGCGCAGGCGCGAACTCGTTCATCTTCTCCACCGTCGGCCTGTCATAGTCAATGATATGAAATTAGTCTTTGCCCCAAGAGGCATGGCCGAAGATACGCACCAGATCGCGTTCCGGAACTCGACCAGCTTGCGCTCGTCGGTCGGGTCGAAAGCGTACTCGGGCCACGGCTCGACGATCACGCCGTTCTGCAGCCGCCCGCGGCCGAACATGACCGCGCACTTCACGTAGCGATCGCCCACAAGGATGTTCTCTGCAATTCAACAACCACGTCAGCAACTAGTACACCAAAGCCCATGGGACCGTCGAAATGCCTTACCAAGCGGGCCAGGGTTCGTCTGTGTCGACTTCAGTAAAGGCTCGAGTGTAGAGTAGATTGTGGACATACCTTTTCGCCAGTGGACAGCATGATCTGATCGTCCGCCCGCCCGATAACCCGCCAGCGCGTCGGGTCACGGGGGTGCCTCTGCAGCAGATCGTTCGTCCGGTACGCCCTGCGGCCGTCCTTCGATGTCGCGTTGAACGCGTTGGGCATGAGGTACGTGCCCTCCTACAAATATCAAGAACAGAGGCGAGAAGAACGAAATTCTCAGAAAGACGTAGAAGCCGGGGGAGAGTAGACGCACGACAGCAGTCATCTCGAAGATGTCGTCCGCCTCCTCCTGCGGGAGCATCTCGACCTCGAGCTCGGGGTTCAGCTTGAAGAACTGCCACTCGTCGACGGCGGGAACGCCCGCCGGAAGGAACATGCTGAAGCTCCCGCATTCCGTTCTTTGGAACAGAAGTTAGGTCATGAAGGAGTCGAGAGGAGTGAAAGGGGACTTACGCGCCGTACATGGGGAAAACGGCGATGCCCATCTTGGCGATCTGGTCGCCGGCTTGCTTGCTCAGGGGGCCGCCTCCGTAGACCTTGAATAGAGCATGAGCGGCATACGCACATGCACGAGGGGAAAAAGACGTACAATGTGGCTCAGCCCCTTCAGGCTGGCCAAACTCTCAGGGTCTTGGGCCCACGCCTAGCGATGAACCGCGTGAGCAAAAAGATGCGAGAGGATACAAAAGAATTGGCCGACCTCGACGAAGGAAGGAGCGCAGAACAGCAGCGTGCTTTTGCTCTGGTGGATGGCCTCTAGATAGTTCTCCGGCGTCGGGACGGTCGGGGGGGACGACGGCTTGTAGCAGCCGACGATGCAACCAGTGCTGACGGTCCACAGGAAGGTGATGGAGCTCAGCGCATCTGGAAACGAGGACGGAGGTTATTGTTGCCGGACAGTAAGTGACCTATGGTCAAGTGCAACTTACGGAACATCGGAAGCGGCTGGACACCGAAGACGACACTGCTGATATCGAGCTCTCCGAACCCTGCGCACGTAAGTTTAGCATGGTGACGTATGGAGAAACGAACGATACTCACAAGGGATGATCGACCACTGGAGGAATGAGCGATTGGAAATTCTGATGGGTTTCGGGAAGGAGGTAGATCCTGCGCAGATAAACGAAAAGTCTATCAGTTGATGTCCGAGCATATGATCTTCCGGGACGACGGATCACCTGACGAGTGGAAGATGCACGTCGTCGAGTCCAGCTCCAGCGGCCCGACCTTGACATCGTCCGCATCGCGCACGTCCTCGCTCGCCGGTCGGTCATACACGTCCTGGAACTGCAGCATCGGCAGCAGCTCGACCCGATGCGGCTCGTCGCTCTGGTGCAGCAGAGCAAGAGTCTCCGTCGCGAGGGTCTGCATCGCCGGGTCCGGGCTGACGAACAGCTGCACCACGTGCGCCTGGCGGAGCAGGTGCGCGACACCCGCGGGGGAGTTGCGCGTCGAGATCGGGAAGACGGCGAGCCCGAGGCGCATGATGCCCACCATCAAGGTAGCATAGCTGACGGTATCTGTAGTGTAGATAATGATGTATGAGTACTGTGCTTCCAGAAAAAAAAGTGTCATCTGACCTGCAGAGGCAAGGATGCCGACTGTGGGCGGCTGGTCAGCAGGGCGGAGTCCACCCTGCGCGGTGTACTGGGGCAGGGCCCGCAGGTAGTGGCCGCGTACGATGGCCGACGCCTTTTGGATCGCCTTGTATGACTCCGAGTAACGGATGGTCCGCAAACCTTGCGCGCCGTTCTGGAAGACAAACAAGGGGTGCTCAGGACTGTGTTTAGCCTGGTGGGCAAACATGTCCGAGACGAGGACGGAGCCATCCAGAGGCGGGGGAGTGAAAGTCGTGCTGCTGACGGCCTGAGGCGCAGGGAAGGGAGAAGGAACTGCGAAAGGCTTGGAAGACGACATTCTTGGGTTTGAGTGGTGTATGAGTGTGTGTTCGACGGTTGTGAGATGCCTTCGTAAAACAGAGGACCCAGGGTTATATACAGTGGCCACACGGGCTTAATGTGGTGCGCAGAGCAGCATATTCCGCGCAGAACAGACCTCGGGCACGGCCCGGCCGGCCATGACACTACGCGATGTCGTGGATGCAGCGACTCTGCTGTCGCGACCCGTCCGCCAGGTGGACATCGCGCGCGCGACCCATGCTTCATGTCGCGGAAGGCGCATCCGAACCCGACCGGCGTCGGAGAATGCGGCGGGAAATCGGATAGATGAAGCACCGCGTGTGTGCTCGAGGACTACATACAGCTGCGGGAGTCCGAGAATCGGGGACGTACATCCGAGTCGGACAGGCGATAGTATGTGACAACCGTTAATGAGGGTTAGTGGTCTATTAGTGCTGGGGCCACATGGCTTGGCAGTTGAGCTCACCATCGCTTGACGGAGGCAACATAACGCCCGGCGGCATATGGGCTCGTGGCCACGGAAATGGATTGCCGCAAGGTAACGTCGAAGGCGTCATCCCCTTCAAGCCACGGGGTGACAGCTTCAGGCTTGCATCATATCAAGCCAAAGAAGGGCGATACACAAGTAAAGCCGGTATCTAGATGGAAGGTCACCTACCATCCCTCCGTGCGGCGGTACCACAACGGCAGTCAGTATACGGTAGACCCACGAGCGTGTGACTGTTGTCTCCCAAACTCGTCGAACATGCTGATAGAATGAGACATCTTCAGACTGCAAGGCATGACATCCCATATGACGATGGAGATGATAGGCGCTGGAAGTGGGCGGTATGAGTGGAAAACATTGTCATACCATCCAACGAAACTTGACAAAGCACCTTACAAAAGAGTGATGAGGATGGGCCAAGATTCGTTTGTAGAGACTTAACGCTGTGTCTTCGTTCATCTTACCATCCTATCGATGAAGAGCAGCGACAAACCCGGTCAAAGCTGCAGTAACGCCAGTACGTGGACAAGTTGCAGGTCAAGGTCAAGCCCGTGGCAAAAGACGCATTTGGGTCCAAAGTCGGCCTGAGCCGGTCCGCGATTACCAGAAACGCAAAACGGCCGGCTCCAGCCGGCTCTGTGGCAAGGTGCGCTGGCAGATTCCCGGCTCTCGACTACCGACTGCGCCGCTTCCACGCTGATTGTCGGCCAGCCATATTTTCCTCAGAAGACTACGACGGTCATCATTAAAAAGTAGACCGGCTCTGCCGAATTTTCTGGCTGCCGTCTGACAGCACACCTATGCATACGCAGCGCCAGGTAAGCACCCGAAAGTACTAAAATATTTAGCGTACGCTGAGGATCTTCGCTACCTCCGTAACAGGCTAGACGGAAGCGCAGGAGGTCTATGATAGATTTATGATGGAGAAATTGTGGTACAGCTCGCTTGTGTTACGCGACCTCAACTAATACCTCCGAGACGCGCTTTCTTTCTGACGCATCTGAATCCGAGTCAACCATGGTATTGTGTTCAGTGCTTTGTTCTCGTACGCTTTTTCCAGGTTCTTTGAAGGTGGCCAGAGGTATGAACTCGTGGACTTCTCATGCCTTTCATATCGGGTAATCGCAGATCCATCAGTGGTGGCCACCCTATTGTCCACAATGCTAATACTAGTCCACGCGCTTTGCTTTGTGCCACTCCAATTCAACCTCTAGCCATACAAAAACCCGACCAACGCGGGCTCTGGTTCCTAGCTCTCTCGACTTCTCTCTCCCACCTCCCACAGACCTTCATCATCCAAACCATCTACGAATCGCGTTGAATATCCAAGTCATGGCGCCCGCACCAGATTTTCGCCGCCGCGAAGTCCGCCAAGAATGGGTGCGCGACAAAGACGGCGACTGGCTCCCGCGGCCGCCGCCCACGGGCACACGCACGCCCAACGGGCTGATCTGGGGCCACGCGCTGGACGACTTCTTTCACATCGGGCGCAAGCCGGGCGTGAGGGTGATCACGACGTGGTCGCGCAGCATGGTCATGGAGTTCGGGAAGGACCACCCCGAGGAGATCGCGCCGCACACGTACGAGGACGAGCTCGCGCGTGGACCTAAACCGCGCCTGCGCAAGCCGTGGCCCGTGCTGAAGGTGCGCAAGCAGAAAGGCAAGGGCAAGGGCAGGGCTGTGGTATTGGACCCGCCGGTCGATGCGATGGATGAGGGCTCGGCCCACGAAGATGAAGACGAGGACGATGAATACGGTTCATATGAGGTGCGGCCCAGTTCTTGGGACCTTGAGGACGAGCGCGCGCCGCAGGGGTTTGAAGAACTGAAGCGGGGCCCCGAGGCCGGCGACCCGTTCAAGCTCAAGGGCATCCCGAAGCTCGAGCAGTTCATCCCCGAGGCGTACTTTCCGGATTATATCCTCGTGCACGACCCGGAGGAAGTCTGCTACGGCCACCCGCCGCATTACAACCTGAAAACGCAGGGCAACGAAAGCCCGACCGCAGACGATGCCCCGCCGAAGCGCTTCAGACGCGTCTTCCCCACGGACGAGATGCTGCGCGAGCGCGCACCGTCGCGAAAAATCGCCAACGAGGACCAGCCGCACGTCGCGCACCTGTACGTGAACAAGCACGGCGTGATGGGCGAGGGCCACCACTCGATGGCGTACCGCGCGTCCGTGCGCCTCCCGTACCCGCTCAGCGCGCACTCGCCGAACAAGCAGGTGACGGTCGCGATGAAGCTCGCTATGGGGAGACAGAGCGCGCGCGAGATGCTGCAGAATGAGGCTACGGTGTATAATAGCTTCCCGCGGTACCTCATGGAAGATTGGTGCGGGTATAACCTGTGCACTCCTGACCAGTAAGTGTCCATTAATCAAATTATACTTCATTCGATCCTTGCTGAGATTTTTCTCCAGTGCGTATCCAGTGCCTGCAACGGCGGTGGTACCGAAATTCTTCGGATACTACGTGCCCGAATTCGAGAAGGAGAACAAGACTGAAGATGGTGCATCAAGCGGGACTCAGGAGAAACAATCCACCGAGCAGACCGATGGCGAAGCCGACTCGACAGGACATAGCGATGTCTACACGAAGTCGGAGCGTTATAGCTACTACTCACCCGGCGGTCTCCGTCACAGTGACAACATACCCAGCCCGATCCTCCTGATGGAAGACTGCGGCACGCCCATCATCCCGAAGAACTTCGACCCAGACACAAGGTACGCTCACTGCATATCGCCAATCCCCGCGTTGCTAAGTCTGACTCTAATCCAGGACCGAAATCTTCTCCCTCGCACTGCGCCTGCACATAGACGGCTTCGTGCAGAACTCCTTCTTCACGCGCAACGTCCTCATGCAGCCCGGCCCGCTCACGCTCCCGCCCCACCGGCGCACGCTCGACCGCCCGAGCTTCCGCGTCATCGACTTCGGGCGCGCAGAGATGTGGGACAAGCTGCAAGATAAGGTGCTTGATTCGCATGTACGGCGGATTCGGCGGGAGAGGGCGGAAAAGAAGGCGAAGGAGGCGAAAGAGAGGGAAGAGAAGGCTCTGGAAGGGGGCGATACGAACGGGGAGGAAGCTAAGGAACCTGCGGAGCCTGAGGCTGAGGAGGATGAGGAGGTTACGAGGGAGAAGTTGTTGAACGGCGACGATCCGGAGGCCGAGAAAGTACTGAATGGCCTTGGCAGGAGTTGGTGGGACAAGCGGCGGATGGAGAAGGACCTCTTGAGGAAAGAGCTTGGGATGGATATATTCGAGTGCTGATGCCAGTGGTAGCGCCCAAAGAAGGAAATAAGTTGGAGTCAAGTTGTTTTGCTGCTTTGGATCATTGTTGTAACATCATGTCTGTACTGGGTATCGTGTGTATACGTTCCGAAATGATGTCCGTCTTGTCACTGCTTCACTGATTTGAGTCGTATTTGCGCTGACCTGCCGCAGCCGGGACCGTTTTTTCGGCACATGCCGAAAGGCAAGGCAAGATGATCTTTTCCTTCTTTCTACAGACGTCGAACCCATTTCTCCGACTTTGCAAGACAGACATTCCTCACGTAGAGACTGCCATACAACAGGTGCAGTAAGAAGACGTATGCGATACTGCCAAACACTCAGTTAAACCAACCCACCCCATAACCCAACTCTACTACATGTCACGGTACGTCGCATTGTACTTCCTATCCTCCTCCGTAATCTCCAGCTCAAGCGGCCTCAAGAACTCGGCTGCACGCGCAAACTCCTGCTGCAACACGTCCGTGCGCTCCTTGGCCCGCGGGACGATGTCGCATTCGAATGGGAGAGGCGCGAGGGCCAAACCCTGGCCGTTTCCGCAGTGTCAGTGGCAGTCGATGGTTACGGGTAGAAGGAAGCGGTCGACTTACGTCCTTGATGCGGGTTAAATCGACTGGCTTTGGTTTGCCCGTCGCCCGATCCAGTGGGGAGGAGAACTCGAACGCCCAGAACATGTATGCTGGGAGAAGGTCCTAGGGAAGGCAATACCGCCGATCAGCTGCCAGACGCTGCAGAATGATTCGTCGGGAGGTATCATTACCAGATTCGTCCGTGCCAGGTTCAAACCAGGACAGACACGACGCCCGCCCCCAAATAGCAGATTATCGCGGCGCGCAGGGTCGTCTATCACGCCAGGTTTGACGCCGTGCGGGTGCTCGAGGAACCGTTCGGGCAGGAAGTCATACGGGCGCTCGAAGTACCGCTCGTCGTGGAACATGTGCCCTGCATTTTGGTGGAGTGAGCATTGCGCATGTACGTCCAAGGCGGACAGTCGGATTGAATGGATTATGTCTCACAGGTGTTTTGGAAGACGACTGCGCCCTCGGGGTAGAGGATGCCGTTGATTACTTCGTCGCGGACCATCTCGTGAGGTACACCCAGGGGAGAGACTGGCATGAATCGGAAGCACTGGGGTACCATGCATGAGTACGAATGGTGTATGTGTCTCTAAATGCCAAAAACTGACCTCGCTGACGAAGGCTCGCGTGTATGGCAGATTCTCCAGATCCTCGAGACGCGGGACGCGCCGCGAGCCTATGACTCTGTTGATCTCCTCTGCCACCAGATGCTGCTTTTCCGGAAAGGAGATCGCCAAAAGCACGATGGAGTGCAGGGTCGGCGACGCTATATCAGCGCCTTCCAGAAGCGTCCCGCCGAAGTAGCTGATACAGACATCAGAGAAAAGCCAGGGCGCAGCACGAAGGAACCGAAAGCCCACCTCAGATATCTATTATCTCTCATACCCATCCCTTCAGCATTGCGAACCAAGTCTTCCATAAAAGCGCCGTTCCCCATGTCACTGTCCACACGCGCCCGCACATCATCGACAAGGCGCCCATAAAGCCCTTCCTGGAGATTATGAATGCGCTCCACGTTGCGCTTCCACTTGGCCCACCGCTTCGGGACGTACTTCAGGATAGGAAACGTATCGACCGGCGGTGCCCGCCCCAAATTGAGCATGTCCATGAAGCGGTGGTTGACGTCTAAGAAATCGCGCACGTCGGGGGAGGTGAAGAGAGGGCAGCGCTTGCCGTAGATGATGCCGAGTGCAAGGGAGAAGGTGAAGCGGTGGATGTGCATGTACCATTCCTTGCGCCGTCCGAGGTAAGTACACGATTTACGAGGTACAGAGCTGGAATGCTAACCTGAGGATCGCGCAGGAGGTCGACCATTGTCTGCGTCATTTCGGCGTGCTGGAGGTCCTCAAAGCGTTTCAGGCTTTCTTTGGAGAGGAGGCTTTGCGACGCCTTCCGCATGGCCTTCCACGCGTCGTCGGCTAATTGCCGCAAGATGTCAGCTATAGTCAGAGAACGCACTGAGTACAACGTACTTTCATGACAAAATGCAAAGTTGAGACCGCTGGGTACCAGCATGCCGATGATGGTTGACACTGGCCGGTACGTGTTCGAAATGCCCTTCTTTTCGAATAGCTCCTTGAGCAGAGTGGGCGTCTGAATGACGACAATCGTCTGGCTGAAGATTTTGAGGGATATGACGTCCCCATATTGACGAGCTGGAGGTGGCCATAAGTGTTGACATATATCTGAGCACATGAGTATGACGTATGCTCACCCCATTCCGCGAACTTGATTTCGGGACGCTCGCGCGGGAATGCGAGCAGGTTCCCGATGATTGGCAGTGTAGGTGGACCGGGTGGATAATGTGCTCCCCGGGATCCATATTTCTGAAAGGCACGCACTACGAAGTAGACGAAGAGAAGCAGGAGAATCGGTGTCAAGCCGCGGAAGACAACTGGATCAAGCATCGCGTGAATGAGAGAGCGTATCCTAGTCCTTCAGAATCAAGGCCGCTCCTATTAAGGCTTCCCGAACCAACGATAGGGACGGACGTTTGGTGATATGACAGTAGAACACTTGGGAGCCTATGGGCATGTTTTCGAGTTGGCAGAGGTACTTCTTGTTCAGTCGAGGCCACGTACTATAATAGTCAAAGAGACAGTAATCAGACGCCTTAAAGCGCCTCACGGTCGCGGCGTTTGGTACAAGAGACTGAAAGGGTATGCGACGATACTTATCGTTCGAGCTTAAAGCCTAGGATCACTGAATCATCCATGTTGACTTTGAGAGCGCGCTCTATGGATAGTGAGGTGGGTCGCATAGTTAGTCAACACAGAAGGAGTTGGAGGGAGTTACAGTCAGTCGTGCCTCGACTCCGACCTTTTCGTCATCGTAGGCCGGCCAGTCAGAAGGTAGCAGAGCTGAAACGCGGAATCCTACCAGAGCACCTGGTCCGAAGTTGCATGCTTTATCTGCTGTTTCCATTATGCCAAAGTCAAAAAAGACGATGGTACCAGGTTCAAATACATTTCAGACGATAAGCATTGCGCTCACATACGGATCAGAACATGCCATGGAACCTTGCTCGTGGAGCCGTCGGACAGTTCGATACCCCGACGAGTACTGATATAGTGACAGAGCTTATTCAAGTCATGAATTGTCCGTTTATACCTGAGCTGGCGTTGATCAGAACGCGACAAGACGAAAGACAGGTGGAGGAAGAAGTCACTGTGCTCGCTCACCCGTTTGCCAAGAACTTGAATTCATAGGTCCTTTCCCGGCAGAAACGTAGTTTGGGGCGGACATCAAATATATGCCGGAGCTAAGAAATGGCGCCGTCCGCCACCGCGCCGTAGTCATGATGACAACGGCACCGTTCGGCTGGTGCGTCGGACTATACAGATCCGCAATCTCCGCTAGCCTCCTCACACCACGATTATTTATGTAATCTTTCTGCAACCGCGAGGGCGCCGCCGGCTTACTATATGGACGTATTCTCAAACGGCTGTGATCATGCTCGTGGCCTATGCTCGGCGTCGACGGGGCTGATATCACTCACTAACGGTCGATTGGAAATCTCTGATTTCTCCGGACTTTTCCGACTTATCGCTATGTTTTTTACGTGGAGTTTGTTGACGCAGCCACGGTGCCAGGGATAGTGCAAGGACTCACCTGCAAGTGGCATCCTCTGTCATAGAAAGTCCGTGATCTGTCCTATCAACCACGTCTTTTGCGGAAAATCGACTTGAAAGACTGGCAACATGGATGAGAAACAAATGACGACGCCTCGCGAACAAGACACGAACCTCGCCGAACCTACGCAACCTACTATCGACAGGTACCTGCATGTCTCCTGGCTCAATCGAACTCTGAGAGTGCTAATCATCTATCCTAATCTACCACGCAGCGACGACAGAAGGGTAATCCCATAACTACACACCAACATCATTAGCTGATTCTGCTGCATTTAGCTTGGACGTGCGCAGATCAGCAGATACATCCGCGATTTTCTAGGTCGATGCGGCCTACTTTACGCAGGAAGGTCCGATTTTTCTGAACTTCAGTCAGCATGCATCGCCAAATCCATTGCCCGAGGATACATTACGCCGGAAAACGATTCCTTCCGCCGGCTCATACCCGTAGGCGTGGCGGTCGTGTGGAACGCATACCATCATCTACCCGACCAGCAGACACAGGAATACCTCGCATTGCTCATATCATTTTTCGTCGGCGCCGAGGACGTGTTCAAGAACAACAACGATGCTATATTGGCTTTTAATGGCCTCTTTATCCGACGACAGCCGCAGAAGCACCCGATGCTTGACCACCTGGCAGACCTACTCTTGGACGTGCCCTCGCAATTTCCAACTGCTGCCGTTAATATGATGATCACATCGGCCTTGAACTTCATGACAGCCGTTTGCCTCGAGAATGATTTCATCGGGTTCAACGTGAGCGGAGTTCTCTTGCGTGCATGGCCTATCAGATTAATATTAACTCGTTTCACATAGCCCGCCCCCACCGCTCCCCATTACCCCGCGTTTATCCGTCGAATGAGCGGCTTTTCCGAGCTGCTAGGATTCTTTGTATTCACTCCCGACGTGCCGCTGGAAATCTCCCTCCCGGTACTACCTGATCTGATGACCTTCCTCTGCTACGCCAAGTAAGCCCTTCCGTCTTTGATTCACCATGCTCTCCATTAACCGGATAGCATCATTTCAGTGACGTCCTTTCCTTCTATAAGGAAGAGCTGGCCAACGAAGAAGAGAACTTGGTTTATACGCTGGCAAGATGCCGGCGCGTACATCCGTCTGATGCTCTCCGGGAGGTGATCGAAGACGCTGTTGCGGCGCACCATCGCGTCTTGGAGACTCTGAAACCTCACAGTGTCGCGTTTGACTGCTACAAACAGTTCAGCCAAGGCTATATTGGCTTTCACGTAGCATCGAAGAGGTACAGGCTGGATGAGCTTCAAGGGTGATTTCGGCGGACTTTCGTATATCTATTTTTCTAGGATCTTCTACTCATCTATTTGACGGGTATAACTTTTTTTACTGCTAGAACTTTCATATGAAATTTACCGACTTCTGCTCCTTTCTTATCAGTGCGCGGTGTTGTGTTCGGCAGACGCTGAGCTGGGTTTCCCTGTCTCAGTCACTCTCGTACCGTCTGTGTGCCTGAGAGGACCGTGGCTGAGCAGATGAAGCTCACAGGACAGTTGGCGAGGGGACGCGCTTCGAAATTCTCGATTCCACATTGTGCTCGTAGCTATCACTAACGTGGGTTTCTACAGTTGCTACACCCGGGTTTTCTGCCGCTGCCCTGAAAATTAGGATGCGGTCAAATAGGAACAACGTTGCCGCTCACCTCCAACATATTCACTCATCACCAGGCTGAAAAGGCGTAGTATCCTGGGTGATTCCCCAGCCTTCAACAAAGGGTGCGAGCAGAGGCGCTGCCCTGGCTTCCTTGATGTCGCGCGAGACGACTGCTCAATGAGACTTGAGAACAGCGCTCGGCTTCGAACAACGCCCTGTGCTCACCTTGTTCGTTTGCTACAGGCATCGCGACGGCAGAGACCGCAAGCGCAAGGAGCACGATTATGGTTCGCATGCTTGCTGTCGACTCTGAAGCGAGTGTGGGACTGAAGCCTGTAAGTTCTTCCTGTCGAAGGTCCATTGCTTAAATGTATCCTCTGGTATACTCGGGTCCGAAGATGAGGTCACCAGGTGCTATCGGATGCCCCACTTCTGATGCGGTGGGTCTGCGAAACTGCAATTGGCCACCCAAGTCGGACGGCCGTTTCTACCGTTCTGTCGCGATAAGAATGTTCTTGATGTGAGGCGTCTCAGACTCCAACGAAGCAATGGAGCCCAAAGAGAGCAACGCAAACGCTAATTTGCAGTTCAGTCACTCCGTCAGGTGACGAAGAAACGCGATAGGAGAGCACAAGTCCATGTGTACAGAATTACGACGAAATCTAGAAATACAACGACAAGATAGCGCGATGGAACATTAAGAACAATATCATGAAGGGCCGACCCTGTTACGCTGGAGCGTCACCGGTTTGCTTCCACCGCTTGCAGCCCCCGCCCCGGCAGCACCTCCGCTTCCATCGGCCGGCTTCAGTCTCTTCGCAAGCGAGTCCGGAGCAGATGTATCGCTTTCTTCGCGCGCGCGTTTGCCAGCGGCACCCATGATAGACACGCCTCCTGCTCCGGCAGCATGCGAGGGCCCGGCGGCCGCAGCGGCGGCATGTCCGGAGTTGGCAGTGCCACGGATGCTGAGTCCTCCGCGGGCCGTGCCTCTTCCTCTTCCTCGCCCGGCAGGCGCACCCGCACCAGCAGGCGCAGCGCCGGCTTCGCCAGGTTTGCGAGGAAGGCCACCGGCGTGAGCAGGCGCGCCGCCGCGAGGGCGGGCGCCCGCTGTCGACGGACCGGGGGCAGATGCCGAAGACGCAGCAGCTGCAGGTGCGGCAGGTTTCGATGCAGGCGTAGACTTAGCGGCGGGGGTGGGAGTGGAGGGAGAAGCAGGGTTTCCGCCCTTCAGCTGCTCTATCTGCTGCTCCAGGGCCCTGATTCTATTTTGCGTATTGACAATCACGCGGTCCTTGAGCATCAGCTTCATGCTGATTTCCGACCTGCCCTGTTCGATGGCATCCGAGACCTCCTTCGCGTGGTGGGCCTTGAGCTCTGCCTCGCGCGCGGCGATCGCAGCTTCGACGGCAGCCTTGCCATCGTCGGACAACGCAGGAGCTGTGGACGAAGCCTCGGCTTTGACCTTCGCTTCAGCGGCAGCGACGGCAGCCTCGAGCTCTGTTTTGTGCTTCGCCGTGAGGCGGGATTCCAGGTTGCGCAGTTCCTCCGCGTGCTTCTTGACGAGTTCCTCGGAGGGTGCGGCCGTCGCGCTGGCAGACTTCTCCAAAGCCGCCTTCACCTGCTCGTCGACTTGTCGCTGACGAGACTTCTGGGCCTCCTGTAGTCTAGCTTGGAACTTTTCCTGTTGAAGTGTTAGCAAATGCGAAAGGAAGTAGAACGAAGTTCGCGTACAGTAGCCAAACGAAGCTCTCGGGCTTCCTCCTTGGCTTTGTCGGCCTCTTCCTTTACAGACTATAATAGAAAGATTCAGCCCACATAGATATTTACCGACATCACGGTTTACAGACCTTGGCCTGAGCGACCGCCTCATCCCGAGATTTCGTGAGCTCGACTTTCTCAGCTTCCCATTGAGCATTGACTTCGGTGGAGGCGCTGGCGGTACTTCCAGCAGACTTCTCCCAGGTAGTTTTCTCGGCGAGCAACTGATCGCGCTCCTGCGTGAGCGAAGCCTAACAACATATCGGTAAGCAAAAAAGGAGAAAAGGTTATAAGAGTGACAACGTACAATTTTCGCATCGAGTTCAGTCGTGTCAGGCGCAGGTGCTGCAGCTGGGGGCTGCTTCGCCTTCTCGTCCTGGAGGGCCTGCTCAAGGGCAGCCTTTTCTTGGCGGAGCTTCTCAAGCTCCTCCGAAGCTTGCTGGGGCACAACAGTTGAACTACCTGCGGACTCCTTCAGAGCATCGCGCTCGGCTGTCACCGTTTTCAATTGAGCCTCGACGTCTTTCAGCTGAGTAGCCAAAGCGGATTTTTCGTTGTTGAAGATGCCCATTCTCTGCCTAAAGCCTTGCACGTTCTTGGCGGCCACCTCTCGCTGAGCCTTGAGCGCATGCTCGACCTTCTCGATCTAGGGTTGACAAGAGTCAATGAAAAACCGGGCCTAGTCATGTTGGAAGCACTTGCCCTATCGCGCTGCTGCTGTGCTTCTTGAGCGTGCTCGGAGGCAGAACTCTCAAGGGCAGTCTTCTCAGTTTTGAGGCGCTCAATCTCCTCCTTCAAACCTTGGACTTCAGAGGGATCAATGCGGTCGTACTGTAGTAGATAAAAGATGTCAGAGACGAAGAAGTTGCTTCGCGAGACGGCAAATCTCATACCTTGCTAAGCAGCTGGGTGTTGCGTTGCTGCCACTTCGCACTCTCCTCCTGCAATCGGCCGACATCCTGCGTCCGTGCCTCGAGCTCAGCTTGTGCAATACGCAATTGCTCGCGCAAGGGTTCGACTTCCGCCGTGACAGTCCGGAGCTTGATGTCCAACGCCCGAGCGCGCTTAGCGTTTGCTTCCACATCGACACGCAGAGTGGCGTTGCTTTCGCGGAGCAACGTGAGCTGGTTGATCTTCTCCACAAGTTCGGCATGCTGGGCATCGGTAGCCGCCGCGGCGACGGCACGTTCCCGTTCCTAGATAGCAAGATTTGAAACGGTTAACGAAAGGAATTTCAAGAACAAGATCGAATCATACCTCGGAGAGAGCCGTCTTGGTCTCGTCGAGATCCCGAGTGAGATGTCCGATCTGGGTTTTCAGACGCGCATTTTCTTGCTTGCCGAGCTCGAGCTGCATCTCCAAGATCTCTTTCTCCCTCCGCAGGTACCCGATCACAGCACGCAGCTCGGAGAGCTGAGCGTCGGAATCGCCAGCGGCCTCCACGTCACCAGTGGTCGCAGACGCGTCGGCCGCTTGACGGATGCGAGCAGCTTGAGAGCTGACGGAATCGAGATGCTGGTGGAGAACCTTGTTCTGCTCCGTCAACTCCTTAGATCTGAGGTAAAACAAACTTGAGTCTCCTTGGACCGGGATGCTGGAGAGATGATTTACTGACCTCTCGTTCAGATCAGCTAGCTCCTTCTCCAGAGCCTGCTTCTGCTGTGCCCAGCTGGCTTCAGAGGACGCGAGCTTGGCTTGCGCAGTCTCAGCCGCAACGGCATTGCCACGCGATGTGGACTGGAGGTCCGCAAGCTTCTGTCGGAGCTCCTCGACTGCCTTGATGTCTTCAGCGTGAGCAACCACTTCGCGGGAATATTTCTCCTCTGCGGCCTGAAGCACGCGAATTTATTAGCACATGCATCGGGCAACAGACCAAGAGCGGATAGATCTAACCTTAACCCTCTCTTCCTGTTCGCGAACAGCCGCCTCGCGCGCCGTACGGTCGTCCGACGATGACCTTTGAGACGTAGTCAAGTCGACGATGGTATCTTCCAGCGTCTTCTTGTCATTTGTCCATGCCTCGCGGTCGTTCTCGTAAGCCTTCGTCGCCTCGGCGAACCGTTCACGCGCTTCGTTGAGTTGCGTCTGGACCGTCTGCAGATTCGCTTGCAGAGCGGTTTGATTGAGCTATGCGGGTTGTCAGCTGAGGTACACACGAAAATAGAGCACCGGACTGACCTCGTTCTGGTTCAGCTGAGCCTCCACCGATGCCTTGTACTCGTCGTAGCTAGCATTCAAAGTGGCGAGAGCCTCCTCATTCGCTTGGCTGATCTCCTGGAACTGCTGCGCATGGCTGCGTGCATTCGCAAGATCGACCTCGGCCACTTTCAGGGCAGAGCTGTATCGATCGTCAATCGGGGCCGCTTGAAAAAAAAAAGGCAGTGCTTACCGCAGTTCCGCAACTTCAGCCTCAAGCTGCTGTTCCCGACTCAAGCCGTCGGTCGAGGTGGGCTCGATGGTTCCGTGGTTAGTGGACGGACGACGCTCATAGACGGCAAGTTTCTCCTCGTTGCCTTGCAGCTTGCGCGACAGCTCTTCGCAGCGTTCCTCGAAGTGCTTCCTGCTAGTCTCGGCCTTGATAAGTGACTCGCGCGCCTTCGCCAGCTCCTCAACCTGAAGTGCACTATCAGCAAATGTGACAAAACAAACAACTGAGAAGCACGGACGCTCTTGTCGATACGAGCATGAAGCTCCTTGGTCTCGACTTCCTTCTGCAACGAAAGATGGCGGAGTGTTTCCCGTTCTTGAGTGAGCTGGGTCCTGAGGTCCTGACTATTGTACACATGTCGGTAAGTATTGAGTCGACGCTCCGCAACGAGCATCTTACCTCTGGTTATCCAACATCTGTATTTGACTTTCGAGACGTCGGCGGTCATTCTCCCCAGAACGTTCCAGGTCGCTGTGCATCTTCTGCACGTTCGCCATGAGGTCGGAGAGATGAGCACGCTCGGTGGAAAGAGCCTTGTTCTCGTCGACGAGGCGGACCTGTATGCTCTGCTCGTGAAGTAGAATCAGTGTACGATCTCCAAACGCCACTTGTAGTACTAACCTCCCAGATCTTCTTCTCGGCGCGGAGGTTGGCACATTCATTACGCATCTGCTCAACACGGCCATTAGCCGCGACCAAGTCTTCCGTGACCCTGTTGCACTCGATGTCGATGCGCGTGTAGCGGTCGTAGAGCTGCTGGTGGCGTTTGGTCAGATCGTCGAGTTCGCGAGTTTTGACGCTGTACTGTTCCTGGGCCATCTGCTGGCGCTCTACATTCAAGTAAGACGTCAGGTAGCCGTTTGGCGGATAGTGAAGATCACTCACCGCCCATGAATTCCAACTTCGCGTTAGCCTTTGCGAGAGCAGCGCCTAGAGAGCCATTCTCCTTCTGCGTCTTCGCCAGCTCCTCGCGCAAGCGCCCGCTGTCCACACTCGTCTCGGTGCGATACACCTCGAACTGCCCTTGCATCTCCCTGAACTCCTTCGCGATCTCGGACTCGTCCGCCTGCACCCCATTGGGCGCAGGTGACTCCGCCTGCGCAGCGACAGCACGACCAGTCGCCGCCGCAGCGCGTTGCTCGCGGGTGAGCATGGAGCGAAGCGACTCGCTCTCCTTGACGTACGCCTGGATCTTGGTCTCGCTGCTCTTCTTCACATTCTCGAGCTGCGCCTGGAGCGCCTGGATCGCATCGTGCGCCTCGCGGACGGCCTCGCTCTGCTCCTTCTCGAGCGCATCGCGGTACTCGCGCTCCTCCGCCTCCATCTTCGCGCCCATCTCGCGCACGATGCGGAGCAGCTTCTGGTTCTGCTCCTGCAGCCCGCCGAGCGAGCGGAACAGCACGAGGTTGTTCGAGATGAACTCCTCCGCGTTCTCCGCGGGCCGCGTCGCCGCGTCGAGCGCGAGCTCCGCGTCCGACGGGATCGACGGGTCCTGCTGCCGCCCGAGCTCCTTGAGCAGCACCTGGATCTGCCGCCCGAGGTCGTTCAGCTGCTTCTGCAGCAGGTCATTCTCGCGCGCGGTCTTGGCCAGCTTCTGCGATGCTTCGCGGGCCTCGGTGGCGTGGGCGTCGCGGTCGGCGAGCGTGTCGCTGAGTTGTGCGGACAGCTCTGACGCTTCTGTCTGGAGACGCTCGTACTCGGCGCGCTGTTGGGCAAGGATGGGGGCCTGAAAAGCTTATGAGTGCTGGGTCAGGGACTCGCGCGGAGGGCAACGTACCCGCTCTTCGATCTGGGCCAGAACAGACTGCAGGGTCCGGTCGAGGTGGTCGCACTCGTCCGACTTCTTCGAGTATTGCTCCTGCATGCGAATGAGCTCCGTGTATACCTCCGTAAACGTCTTCCCGCCCTTCTGAGCACGGCTGGCCATGGCGACCGACGGGCTGAGCATCATCATGCCCTGCGAGACGGGGTCGTTGGCACCATTCCGGACAGGGGTCGATGGCGTTCCGAACACGCTACCGTTACCGTTCGTGCCAGCCCGGGGTGAGGGCACAGCGTACTCGCCGCGGTTGATATGCTCAAGGACGCGCTCCATCTCCTCAATCTTGTCTTCCGCGCTCTCAGCCCGCTTACGCTCCCGCTCGACTTCAGCACGGAGAGCAGCCTCGCGGCGCTCAGCACGCTCGCCGACGCCGGCCCACTCGTTCTCGATATTCTCGACGATCGACTTGGCCTGCGCCTCGCGTTCCTCCATCATCTCGACAAGACGGCGGAGGCCTGCAGCTTCGCTTGCGTAAGTGGCTTCCTGCTCTGCCAGTCTGCCGGTGAGGTCCTGCACACGTGCCAGTGCCTGCGCGAGCTGCTGAGACTGGGCGGTGTTAGCAGACTGAAGAGCACGGAGCGTGCCTTCGGTCGAGGCATGCGTTTGAACAAGGGCGTCATGAGCGGATTGCAGGGATGAGAGCTCGGCGTGCTTTGCGTGGCGGTATTTGGCAAATTCGTCGGACTTGGCGGTGAGTTCGGTAGTCGAGCGTTCGGCCTCGTCTTTGGCGAGCTGAAGCTGCTGTGAGAGCGAGTCGAGTCGGAACTATGAGACGCTTTATGAGTATATGAACACGGGAGTTCGTTCAGGCCAATCTACCTTCATGGCATTTTCGCTTGACCGCACTTCGCGAAGCTGGGTCTCCAGAGATTGGTATTCGTGGCGCGACTGCTTGAGGTTGGTGCGCAGCGTCTGTATTTCCTCTAAAAAAAATTGATAAGTATTGGCGCAGATAAGGGCGGAAAAAGGTCCACACACCATCTCGTTGAGTGCTGTCCTCTTTCAACCGGCTCACAACTGCGACGAGATCACGTTTCTCGCGTTCGGTGTCTTCTACCTTATGCTTGAGGGAGTCAAGTTCGGTCGAGGACACTGATTGAGAGCTCGTCAGTTTCGTGATTTGGCCTTGAAGTGACGCCTTGGAAGAAACTAGACAAAATGAGTACGGAGCGCAGGAACAACGGCGACCACATACGAAGTTCGTCCCGTTCCTGCTTGACCATTTTCAAATCCTTCTGCAGGCTCTCCAGCTCGGTCTCGACATCCTTGGAGGACGACTCCTTGTCCTGCAAAGCTTGGTCCAACTCGACGTCCTTCTTCTCGATTTCTGCACGCGCTTCCTCGAGGTCGCGTGTGGTGGCGTCGATGTCGGCGGCCTGAGAGACGACGAGCCGGTACAAAGAAAGGATGAAATCTGCACTGGGAGTCTCGAGCGAAGCATCCGGGAACAGGCTGAGCAGGTAGTCGACGTCGACGTCGTCTGGAATCGAGAGTGTCAAGTCGGGTTTCGAGGCTGAGGGACCAGGTGCCTGCTCCGGCTGCTCGCTGACCGCGTCTTGTTCGCTTGGCTCCGGCTCTGCCGCCGCAGCCGCCATCTGCCTGCTCTTTCGTCGCGTCTTCATCATCGGAGGCGACGAGAGTGGGGTGAAGGTGAAGGTGAGGTGACTTGCGAAAGCGAAACAGCGCCGCCGCAAGGCGCGCCATTGTGCTGACGTAATACCCCCAAACCACTGCCGCTTTCTTCACCATGTACTCCACTCCGTCAAGCTCAAAAATCTACGATCTGGCCGTCATAAATTCAGCATTGCGCAAATAATACTCAAGTCGAATTCGGATGCGCGAACTCGCTGTCGGTGACGGTGTTGGCGCGCACAACGCGTCGGACGCGTCGTCACGGGAATAGCCGAACCCGTCCTAGGCCAAATATTCCGATTTTCCTGCCATTTTCCTCCTCCCGTTCCTCCAAGTCCGTGAGGATCCTTGTCGACTTTCGGTTCCCGTGCTTGTTCTCCTTCTTCTGTCTTACACTTATGAGCACACCCAACCTATCAAAACCCAGGAAGATTATGCAGTCGGAACTTGTGCAACAACACTTGGCGTCAACAAGACCTCCGTAGTCAAAGGCGATCGAGCAGCTCCTCAAGGACCTGCGTCATAGTCACGCCTTGTCTTGTTTTTACACCTGAAAATCTCTCCAAATGGACGGGATACAAGGGCGTCTACGCCGCAGCATTGGATAAAGCCACCACAAAGGCTGAGACATCTCGATCGGTCGACGCCCTTTGTGTGCTACACAACAAACGGACCAGGGACAAGGCAATCGCAGGTGCGCCACCCGTTTATCGGGTCTCCATCGTCTTTCTTGTTCGTTATTGTGTCGACGAGCAGAGAAGACTGGCCTTTGAGCCGAGACAATACGCGGGAAGTCGTGCTTGTCCTAGGGTTTGTTCGTCTCCTGGTATCTGCACATGGCGAATAGCCCTAGACCAGTTTCAGAAGCCTCCGTAGCAACAAGCCCGGCCTTTCTGGCGTATCGCGATAACGTCTTCACAAAGGAAGACCGCCCGCCTGATCAGCTGGTGCCCCTGAGCCGCGCAGTCTTATTGTCAAACCATCCTCGGCGCTTACCCTCTGCCGCTTTCGCGAGCCACCGTGCTTTCGCTTTTTGTTATATAAAGGCGCGATGGACCACGTATGAAGGCAACGCATCTCTTTCCGCGCCGTGCGCTTTTTCCTGCGCTGTACCTTCCCCGTCCCTGTATCGTTAGTCGGTTACCATTGTGCGCTCCCACCCACTTAACCGACTCGTTCCTCGCTGACACCCACGCAGATCCACGCGCACTTCATTCTTCATCCTTCTAACGCACTGTATCATATCGCCACGACCAACGCCTCTCACGCCATGCAGCCTCTCATCACCCCCAAGTCCAACCGCCGCTGCGCCTGCGGAAACCCGCTCGGGCTCGACATGGACTACTTCTGCTCCACCCAGTGCGCGCGCGAGGACTCCCTCCGCGCGCTCTCCGCCGCACCCTCCCACTACCGCACCCTCGTGGCCAAGCGCGCCGAGACCCTCGCGCAGCGCCACTGGCGGCGCGACCCCGTCGCGGACGCGCTCGCGCTCGAGATCGCGACCGCGAACATCTGGCCCGTGCCCGTGTACGCGCACGCCGGGCCCGGGCCCGTGCCCCCGCCCGACGTCACCCCGATCTACCACACGGGCCCGCCCTCGCCGCTGTCGAGCGTGTCCTCGCCGACGTCGCCGTGGTCGTGCAACTCGAGCGCGGACTTCCACGCGCCGTCGGACGCGCCGTGCACGCGCCACCACCTCCCCACCCTGCGGCACCTCAAGGGCGCCGTCGCGCGCCTGACTCGCCGTATTTCGTGATTGACCAGCATGAGACAGACAGGGAGCTGCCACTTCCTGTCTGCCGGTCCAAGAGGTCGCTGTTGGGGTGTGGGAGAGAAGAGCGCGCCGCGGGGGTGGAGCCGGAGCATTGTGTACGAGATCATGTAGGAGAGGCATGCGCCGAGTGCCCTGGTTGCTGGGGCTCAGGCGATGCGGTGTGTACGCTACGGGCAGCGAGGGAGCAGGGCTGGTTGAGCCATGATGATTTCCTCTCCCCCTGCCGTGTATTTAGCTGTCGTTGAACGGCTTTGTTTCTTTAGTGTGTTTCCATCTTCTTTACTGTCTTTTACCTGTGTATGTCTAGGTCTAGGTGTCGGGTGTGTACGAGTAATCTTTCGCAGAGCGAATGTAACAATAGTAATGACCCTTCACATATCTCGAACTTTCAGGCAAGTCCTGAGGGTGGCCCTCCGGAACAAAAGTCCTTGCGCCGTATATTATAACTGGATAAGATACCTCGTCGGGCCTGTGCACAAGCAACACCGCTCACTCCGAAGTGTTTGAAACGATTGTTTGATGTCACAGGCTTCATGCCATCGCCTATGGATCAGCGACATTCAGTGTCACGTTCGCCGTCTCCAAAAACGCGAACGGGCCCGCCTGCCACCAGTAAGTCAATGGTCAGCACCTAATCTCCGTCTTAGCACTGCAGAAACCACGCCAACTCACCCCGACGAGCGATAAATGCGTCACGCTCAGCACCGCCTTTCCACCAGGCTGCAACCCCGGCGGCACAGCGACCGTGAAGTTCTGCTGCGGGTACGCGCGCGGCGTCGTGCTCGTGTTCGCCGGGAACTGCGGGCTGAACGGTCCCGCATACAGCGTAGAACCGAGGCGGCCGCTGACGTCCGCGCAAGTGTCATTGGCGGCGCAGTATGCTAGTGAGATGACGATTGCGACGTCTTGCGCGCCGGTGGCGGTCACCTATGGAAAGGCACGTAAGCGACGAAATTCGGGAGGTTAGAGGCTCTAATGGTATACAGAGCTAGACGTACAGGCTCGTCGATTTCGACGGTCAGAGAGCTGTTGGAAGCGATGCTGCTTCCGTTCGAGGGAGCCCCGATCAAGATCCGTTGCGCGCTCGCGCTCGCAAGGAGACTCAGCAAAGAGATGGCATAAACGAAAGGCCTCATGTCGACTGGGATGGACGAGGTGAAATGGGGCTCAGTAGCACGGATGATTGAAGTATGATGGGGAGGGGGGTGCAAAGGTTGCTTGCTTCATCGGCGCACCTTATGTATTGCCACTTGAAAGCAATGTCGATCGGAGGCAGGGGGGGAGAAGGCAACGGACCTAGTGACAAGCACTCACTATCGCCATGGGGTGCTAGTGCTATGAGGGTATGACGTATATGCACCGGTGGTACAGCAGATGATCGGTTGGATCGACGATGACGCCAGGGTCGCAAAAAGCTATGGTACGAAAGCCTTTGATTTACTGACGGCGAAAAGAGTGTCATTGAAAGAGTGTGTCGGGTAGCGAAGAAAGGAGTGTGACGGCAAGAGAGGGTTAGCGGTATCGTATGGAAGTCGCAAAGCCTCATAGGCACGAAAGAGTAGATGTTGGATAAGCTACGATGGACGGGTATTCGTTGGTGCGTATACCTCTGAATCCAACACCGAATCCAGCACGGTCAGCGACTACTGGTCTATACTGGACATCAAGCATGAGTGCACACCTTAAAAATCAATTAGATGCCGATGAAAGATCCCAAAGATGCATTATCGAATGGCAGATCGGTGGGCAACTCGGTGGGCAGGGCGGAAAGCAGGGAGCGCACGGGCGTCGGTCTACAAAGTGCTCGGCCAGTTCATATGGAACTCATAACGGACAGTTCCACTTACACGGCATCAGGGTCATCTACGATGCTGGAGTTGTCGTAGCCACCAAATGAAGCATTCCATGTACGTTCTGAGCGACTGGATAATAAAATAGATAATGATATCTCACCCTACACCAACACTGCCAGCCGCACCAGTTGTGATGGGCAAGTTGGAGAGCGTAGTTCCGAGAACGCCGCCAGCCAAGGACCTACGTTGATGCAGTGAAAGTCAGAAATCGGGATACGGCAATATGTATGAGGTAGACCCACAATGCGGCATTAGCAGCGTCTCCTGTATCCGGGCGTGCAACTGGAGCGCCAGCAGCCCCGAGAGCGGTCAATCCAATGCAAACGCTAAGAAGAATAATCTGCATCTTGTCGGAATGTGCGAAGTGTGAAGTAGAGGAAGATGACACGGGGCAACCAGTACCAAAGATAGAGAGTGAGTTCGAATGGGCAAGTGAGCGCAGCTCTGTGAATGACGGCTTCTCGAGGGTCACGGAGGTTCTTATAGCTAGCTGCACGCATATCGGCATAGCTGAATTCCCGAGAGCCGCTCGTAATTGATCCAGTCCTCGAGCTGTACATGTGTGTAGGTGAGTGATACAACAAAATCACCTGTAGGAGGGACTTTCGCCCCGATGTGATGCATAGACTATATTTCAGTCAGTCGCGTACCAGACGGTGAATATCCAAACACTTACTTGACATGGATTTGCTGACGGGATCCCAAACCACGCTTGAGTGAATTGACAGCAATGTGGTACAATGAGTCCTGGACCAGTCGTTGACAGCCTGCCGCAGCGTGGCCATATTCTTACTTCATGAAAAGAAGAAAAAAAAACAGAGAATGACTTGCCGGAAGTGCATGATTCCCGACTCCAATGGACGACGCAACCAATTACAGGAAATGATCTGTTGTCAGTCGATGTTATGCACTGTGTAGTGGCTGCGCTTCCGACTCGGATATTTCGTTACTCAAGTAGTACTGAAGAGTTTCTGCGTATGCACAGCAAGTCGCGCGACCACTGCTCGACGCGCGGGGAGCACACAGCATATGCATGGTGGCAAGACAACGCGTCCGAGGGCATTCTCACTCGATAGATTGCTGGCTATTAGCAAGCCTTCGGATAGAAAAATGGCGGAACTCAGGATTTAGCGCAATTGCGAGCACCAGACCGCTCTGCAGTTCGGAAAATTCACAGATATTACTTCAAGAGCTCAGGATACCGAGACGTACCGGGCGTGATGCACATTTGATGGGCTCAAATAACCAGCAGCTCTGTGTCGTCTTATCTGAGAAGTATCGTTGTTGGAAGGATTGTACCATGCGAGCTCGTGGCGGTCGTCATCTGAGGTATTGCAGGAGGAGAACGGGACTCAACAGAGCCCAGCTGCCAGTGAGTCCTTTCATGGTGTATTTTTCCCACGGTTCCGGAAGTATCATTCGAACTTGACGTCGAAACAGAGTGCTTGGTATGTGCGAGTATATACGTGTCGCGAAACACTGCTAGCCCCACCAGAGCACGTCCGCAAATTATGAGTGCGAGAGCGAGCTCGAGCTCCGCAACCCTGACCCAGTAGAAGAGTACCATAGACGTATCATTTGCCGTGAATAGAAAGCGTGAGATACAAGGACAGAGCAAAAAGGGGATCTTTGAGGACATGGTACTAGTAGTGGTGAATACGATAGCATTAGAAGGGTCGTAAGCCAGATCTCAAACCTGGTGTGCGTTCTGCCACGAGTGATGAACGACCTGACGCGTACGTATGAAGGAGACAGTTACGCACCTCGGGGCCTGCCCTATACCGCATCTCATCCAGAGAATCCACACGAACATCTGAGTCTGACACCTGCGTCGTATTGACTTTGATTGTCATCTGAGCACCCAGAGATCAACATCGTACGTCCTCATCCACAAAAGAGTGAGCTTACATCGTTCGTGCTATTTGACGTCGTCGCCTTGCTTCCCAAAGGCCACAGCCTGAACGTCATTCCCTCCCCAGACTTCAGCCCAGCCTCATCCGTCGTCGAGCTTGAAGTCACCTTCGAATGCGACCCCCTGCTCCTCCCATTCCCATTCGACGACAACTCCGAATCGTTCCAGCTGGTGAAGTGATCTCCTTTGATGAACTCGCGCGAGTTCAGGTTCGCGAGGAGCGAGGTGAAATACAGGCTGCACAGCGGCGCCTCGAGCACCATGAATTGCAGGCCGTCCGGAAAATGCGCAACCATGGCGAGCTCGACGATCGCGACGACGGCGGTCCAGAAGCCGGTGTTGAAAGTGACGAGGATAAGGCGATAGACCATGCGCCGGGTTCTGAAGATTGTCTCAGCGTCGGTGTTGCGACTCAGAATGACCAAGGAAGGGGGAGTGGTACGCACGAACGGAACTCAGGGAGGCCTTCTTTGAGCACGAGGAATATCATCGATGCCGCGATGATGATATCCTCGGCCGCAGTAACGGAGCGAAGGGAGATGGTGATATCCTGGAAGAAATGTAAATGACCAGAAGGACATGAAGAAGAGGATTTTTCACAGTGGCCCAGGCATGCTCAATTCCGGCAGTGGTATGACTAGCAGACAACCTATGTGCGTTGTGAGCATGCGAGCGAGGCAGTAGACGGGACGACGAACGTGAGGATATCGTACGCTGGTGCCGTTGTTTGGTCTGTCAGCATATATATGGCTACTATATAGGCGAGCGAGAAGCTTACGGATGAGGACGACTGGGTACAAGAAGCTAAGCATGATGGCCCAAAAATTATGTATGAAGGACGGACTCACTGAGCTGGAATAACGAAAGAAGTGTCTAGAACGGGATGTTAGTTAGGCGCGAAGATGCTCCGCAATATCGTAGCCGGCATACCAAGAAGGCAGGCAATATCCATTGGCGCCTGCTGACTACACCAGATGTCAGAAAGTGGGAAACAGATGACGGGAGATCGCGAAAACGCACACTGGTAGATCCTATGAACGAAGAACAGCTGCACACAGAACGCAACGATTCCCTGGGGTATCGGCGAAACACGTCAAAGGGAGCTCTTCCGGAAATCAGTTGCAGACTTACCGCGACCCATCCGTGGTGCTAACAATCAGAATCCATCAGTCCTCGATGAAAAGAGATCTCCCAGTCTCGCAGACTTACCGTGAGTGCACTAGTAGCGAGGCGCCGCAACAGTAGAGCATTTCAGATGGAACGTTCGGGGCAAGTGACAACAAGATCGACGCACGGCTGGATCTTCGACACATCTCGGATGCCACCAAAGTTGGCGATAAGTACGTGCCAAACTAGTCACGAGCGTGAGGGACTTCAAGAATAGAAGATGATGACAACGTACGAGGTTCGAGCAGAAGGATCTCATTTGCAGTGTCGACACACCTGCGACGTAATCAATACTCGCGACACTGGAGTGCTGGGTGGTCAATTACCAGAGGAAGACGACCTATACAGATTACAGAATCAGAATCCCCTCGTGGCGAACACGCAAATTGCTAAAGCGTGGCTAGAAAGCGCCGACTCACCAATCCTTTCTTAGTCCACGGGTCCTTATCCCAGTAACTGCCCGGCGGCTGAGCCTCTAGATGTACACCTGCATTCGAATGTGACCCACTTTGACAAGTAAAGGAACCTATAGTGATAATACTATTGGTTGTTGGTAGTTCACCGTATGCATACGAGGAAAACGCACGTTTGTAGACACGATACACCCCACACGATGCAAGACAACCACGCTCCGGCAAGCATGCACCCATATGTATCCGAGAGATTCAGGATATAAGTATTCTCAGGTGGAAGAACGGAGGCCATGGTAGCTTGAAAGTCCGGGAGGATCGCTGGTATGGGCCAGAAATTGAATGGTACGGACCGTGCAGAGAGGGAGGGCGCAGAGCGAAAGGCATGTCAGTGTCGGACGCAGTATAAGTACCCCTTCTAGTTTCGGTTAGATCCAACGCTGATACCACAAGCGACTCGGATATCGCCTCGCTCTTCCGAGGACGGCAAGACCCTGGGTGGAGCGAGCGCTTGCGCTGGGACGAAGGCAGTCTGGCAGATGATCATGGAACGAACGGAATGCAGCTGCCCTTCGAGCGATCTTCCCCATCGTGCACGGGCAAAGAGGATCAGAATCATATAGAGATCTGCACGCACCCGGCTGTTCACCACTACAAAGTTCATGAAGCGCCGCCCTCCTTACGTGCAGGCGCTGCAACGCTCAGGAGGTGCCATAGACGAAGAATGCGGAACTGAAGATGCGCCTTCTCTGATTCAGAAGCACGCAAGTATGTGTGAGTTGGATACATTCTGTTGACCCGATCCGAATGTCCACGTTTTGAAAAGGCTGCGATGCTACGTATACGAGACTTGGGAGTTCGGCGGTGGACAAGGCTGCGTACGACTGGCCCTGTGTTCCGGTCACTGTGGATGTTGATTAGAAACCTGAGCCGACTTTCCCACGGACATGGTTATACTTCCGTTATGCTCCCAGTCTGAAACTCGACTGAGAACTTGGGAGTGATACGACGAGCTAGATCACCAGCATTTTTGAACCTGAGTTGATACATTGTACCATGAAACAGGCGGTATTGACAGCGCGAGAGTGAATAAATAGTCAAATACACCTATATATGTACATCCTTTAAAACCCTGCTACATACCAAGCTGCATTCTCGATTGGTCAATTCATTACACAAGTAGCCGAAAGACACATAGACGTAGAAGCAGGCCGACATGATAACAAGTGAATGCGACGAGCTCAGGATGTTACACTTGGGTCGTGCACTGCGCCCGTTGCCGGCGGTGAGTAGGCTGATGCATAGCCAGAATCACCTACATACCTCAGGTCCTCCTTTACTAGCATACCGTATGTCGTCCAAGGATCCGGTCTCTTCAAGGGCGTTCGGGTCCGAGACTTGCGTCGTATTGACCTTGACCGTGAGCGAGACCTGTACGCACACACAATGGTCAGCACAGCCAATGACTGGAGCATGGAAGCGAGCACACTCACATCATTCGTACCATCAGATCCCGTCGTCTTGCTCCCCACTGGCCACACTCTGAAAACCATCCCTCCCGCGCGGTTCCCTCCCGAGCTTGTAGCGTCCGAAGGCTTCGACTTCGACTTCGACTGCTCGATCTCCGAGTCGTTCCAGCACGAGAAGTCCTCGCCCTTGACGAACCCACGCGAGTTGAGGTTCGCAAGGAGCGACGAGAAGTAGAGGCCGCTGAGCGGCCCGTCGGGCACCATGAGCTGCAGTGTGGCTGGGAAGCGCGCGACCATGGCCAGCTCGACAATCCCAACGACTGCCGTCCAGAAGCCGGTCATGAAGGTGACCAGGATGAGCCGGTATACCATCCGACGGGTGCTGCAATCACGTCGACGTCAGCTCTTGCGCGCAGATGCGAATATGAGAGAAACAGAAACGTACGAGCGGTAATGGGGCAGGCCGTGTCTTAGGACGAGGAAAATCATTGTGCCTGCGATTATGATGTCTTCGGCAGCAGTGACAGAGCGGAGCGCCATTATGATATCCTAGAAGTAATGTGAGCGATTGGAGGGGTATGAAAGTGAGGAAGGGAATTTACGGTAGCCCAGGACTCTTGAATGCCGGAAGTGGTATGACTTGAAGCCCAGCTGTTTTATTTGTGAGTATACGGGGGAGAGCGATGATAAGACAACGGACGTAAGAACATCGTAGGCTGGCATTGATGCCGTGAATTAGTGTATGGCGTAGGTAAGGGTCGATCAGGGGGCGTACGGATGAGGACAACTGGATGGGACCGGTCAGTGCATGATATACGGATACGAAAGACGGCTCACCAAGTTGGAATATCGAAAGAATGGTCTACAAAATAGCAGTAAGGAGACGAGGAAGCACGGCATTTGGAGGATTCATACCAGGAAGGCAGGTAAGATCCACTTATTTCCACTGACTACGCTTGATGTCAGATTGTTGAAGCTCACAAAACCAAAAACACGTACAGACGTAGATTCTGTGTACAAAAAATAACTGTACGCAGAAGGCGACAAGAGCCTAAAGCAAGCGAAAATCCAAGTTAAGATTTGTATCTTCGCGTACGCGATCCTGGCCTACCGTAACCCATCCACGATGCTGATCACAGCCGGACGATTCATCAGCTACCGATCAAATTATGATTGTGGGTCCAATAAACTGACCGTAAGCTCACTATCAGTGATGAGCATCCGAACATATCAGTGAGCGCTGATCAAACGAAGCAACGGATGGCCAGACGTACGGCTGAATCTGAGACAGAATCTGTATGTCGCCGAAGTTCGCGATGAGGACATGCCAGACTGGTGACGCGCGTATGTGAACGCGTGGTTTGCGACGGGAAGAGCAACAACGTACGAGGTTGGAGTATGAGGATCTCATCCGCCGTATCGACAAACCTGTAATTTCATCAGTGTCTGTACACTAGAACGTTCGCTCATAACCCACCAGAGGAAGATAACCTGGACAGATCGAAGCAATCAGATTTGTAGTTTTACTCGAGAGGATACACTAGAAAGAACAGCCGGACACAATCGACTCACCAGCCCCTTCTTCACCCACGAGTCCTTATCCCAGTAGCTACCAACCAATCATCAGTGTCTTTCCTGCATTTCGCGTCAGCATGAGAGGACCGCGCACTTGGACAAGTACAGGAAACTGTGGCGAAGCGCGCTTCCTCAGTCAGCGCGCACTACACGCATACAAAGAATCATAGTACGCACGTTTGCGCGCAGGAGACGCCCCATACGATGCTAGAAAGCCAACTCCCGATGAGGATACAGCCGTACGTAGTTGCGATGTTCAACACGATCGGATTTTCAGGGGGAGCGGCGGAGGCCATCACGGCAGATCAGGGGAAGGGTGTAGACTGGGCATTACGACAGATGACGAGACGGTATAAGTACTTACTCGTGCAGTCAAACGTGCAAAGGCCTCAGAACGCAAGCTACTCGGGGAGCGCATGACATTGCACAGGATCCTACCATCCTGGCGCCGGCACATGCTCTGAATGCCGTTTGGCAGATGATCATAGCAGGCCTCCCACGTAAGTAGAGATACCGAGAATACACGTTAATATAAGATTTGCCCTGTTGGTGCCTACCACGGACGAACTCGATATTGGTGAGAATAAGGCCTGGAGAAAGCGACGCACGCAAAACGCTACATTCCTCACTTAGAAGAAGTGAGTTGCGATGAAAAAGAAAATGGTGGAAAGAAACCCTCACTGAAGGTGACAAGGCGTCTTCGAAGTTCCCGAAGCTCGGAAGCAGTTTGTTGTTGCTTCGACGAGTCCGCTGTTGGAGCCGTGGGCCCATGGCTTGTGGGAGACAAAGTGAAGTGTATAGCTACATCTATTAAAACAGCACGCAGCAGTTTCAAACCGAGTGGGGTCATCATGAGCCTGCACTTCGATTTCTTGAGATTGTGTCGCATACATTTGAAATGCGTGTCGTATAGCAAGGCGAATTCAATGCATGGGCTGCAAAGTCTACATTTGGAACCTGCACTCCATCAAAGCGGTCCTCCGCTGAGCCGTTGGAGATGGAACGGTAGTAGGACATTAAGTTGGCCAGCACAACGCAAACAGACATGAGAGCTCGCGCAAAGAAGGTAACGGTGTCCGGGCTATACTCGGACTATCTGTTGGCCCCCATGTCACGTGCAAATGTGGCACCGAACACGGTCGAACCTGTTGTGTACATGTGCATGCATTAGGCCGGCATCATAGTCTACACCAGCAGCAATATCTCCTATTTACATGATCCACCCCAGATTTTCATTTCTGCTTACTTACCTGCAGGCCCCGGTGGGAAGCAAAAACCATAGCATACACATTCTGTGCGACACCAGCAGGATTTGAACCTGCGCTCCCAGAGGGAAACAGATATCACGTGATTCGAATCTGTCGCCGTAACCACTTGGCTATAGTGTCTTGTTTACAAGGTGTCCCGACAGTTACTAGACAATTTGGGTGCTCTTGTCAGATTCTCGTATGGTCCTGGATCCTGGACTTCATTCAATAAAATACACTCGTACCCACCAATCGCAATACCCTCATCCCGAGCATAGATCCCACAACTCCATAGACCGTATCACACATGTACACAACCCCAGAACCAGGTACCACGCATCATCACCTGCCCCCCTCCGCCGCCGCAGCCTTCGCGCGCTCCTCCGTCTCCCTGATAATACGCCCAAAGCCGCGCATATCGCGCCACACCCAGCGCGGCATGAACGCGCTCGTCCACATGCCACCGCGCGGGTCGTCCGCCCAGAGCCCGATCCAGTGCTGCAGCACGTACGGCTGCAGCCCGTCGCCCCACGCGTACACGCAGCGCACCTTCCTCTCCTCCCCGTCCCCGTCCTTCCCATCCTCCTTCCCAGCCTTCCCTTCACCCTCACCGCCTCCGTCAGCCGCGCGCCCACCCCCTCCGCCTCCGTCAGCCGCACGCCCACCCTCAGGCAGCGCGCCGGAAAAATCGACCTCCATGAGCCGCATCTCGCGCCAATTCGTGACCACATTATACCGTCCGCGCCACGGGCCAAAAAACAGCTTCAGGTCGCGCGCATGCGCGAGGCGCCAGCGGAGCCACGTCTCGGACGCCTCGGGCGCGAGCTGCGCGCGCACGGTGTCGCGGATGCGCAGCGCGAGCGCGCCGAGGGATATGCGCGAGAGGGAGCAGACGGGCAGCGGCGGCGTGATGGGCATGGCGACGGTGTTGCGGAGGTACGGCCAGCGGAGGCGGCCGTGCAGCAGGTGCCGCAGGTTCGCGGTGTAGAAGACGGTGAGGGGCGCGCGGGAGCGCGTGGGCGGGTGCGCGAGCTGCGTTCGTGCGCACGCGCGTCAGCACACGCCGACAACACGCGCTGGGCCAAGAGAGCGCATATGTATACACACACACCTTGAGCAGATACGCGAGCACCGCGTCGCTCGAGGACACGTACCGCTCCGTCTGCGCGCCCAGCTCGCGCCTGATATCCTCCATCGCCTCGCCCTTGATCCTCTTCACCTCCTCCGGCGGGAAATACACGTCCTTGTTCTCAATCGCATTGCTCGCCCAGAGCCCCTCCCACGCCATGCGCGCAAGCAGCAGCAGCGTGCCCATTATCCCAAGCACGCGCCAGCCAGGCGGGGCCGGAAGCGCACTCGCCTCCTTCGGGTCCCGCACGACGTACCGCGCGAACGGGTCCGCCAGGTCGAGCGGCGGCGGCGGGGGTCCACCGAGCATTATACTGCCGAGCGCGCGCGCGATGCCGACGACGCCGTGCCCGTCGCACAGGATGTGCGGCACGGAGAGCCCGATGAGCGCGCCGTCCGCGAAGACGGACACGTGCAGGTGCACGAGCGGCCGGTCGGCGGCGCGGTCGAGGAGGTCCGCGACGGCGCGCGGGCCGTGCGGCGTGTAGAGGTGGTGCGGGTTCTGCTTGGGCACGCAGGAGATGAAGGGCGTCGGCTGCGCGGGGGTGTAGTGTGTGTGCATGGGCGCGGTGAGGGTGAGCGAGGCGAAGCTGTTCGTGAGGCGCGGCGGGTCGGAGAGGTGGTATTCCCATTGGTGCGTCTGCGGGGGCAACGTCGGCGTCGGCGCTGGGCGTGAGGGGATGGGAGAGCGGACGGGCGTACCTGGGGATCGTGGTGCAGCCGCGCGACGAGCAGCGGCCACGCGGCGACGAGCTGGGCCCATGCGCGCTGCACGCGCTGCGGGTCGATGGGCGTGTCGAGCACCCAGCCGGCGAGGATAATGGAGTCGGTGGCGTGGCTCGCGTCGAGCACGCCTGCGGGGAGCACCGTCACACTCGGCGGCGGCGGCGGCGGCGGCGGCGTCATGTCGGTCGGTGGCGGCGTCGTCATGGTCTTTGTCGGTGGTTAATGGTCGGGAACAGAGTCTGGCGCAGATCTACGTATATGAAGCAGCTGGCTGGGTTCGTGTCGGCATCGAGGACACTGGGAGCGCCCAGCTGCAGAGTGTCCGAAGGCCCGCGCGGGTCACGCATGAGCATGGGTAAGAGAACACCTAGCTAGGATAGGACAGGACACCCGCGACCGCAACAAATTCGAAGAAGCACCAGCACGCACGGCGCACGCAGGCAAGATCAGAAGACGGATTCAGAAAGACGCCGCTCAGCGTGTCACATGTGCATATGCTCTTGATGCATTCGCGTTCCGTGTGAATTCAGTCTCGGGGCCGCGATAGGAGGTAGGATGCATGTGCCATGTCTGTGTGGAGTGGAGCTTGGGCCTTGGGCGCTGTCCGTGGTTTGGGGAGAGATGCCCACGGCGTCTGGCTTGGATGCCGACCGGCACGCACCGAATCCCGGCCCGCTTTCCCGCACCCAACTCAACCCAGCCCAACCCACATCTTCGTCACACCCCACTCTCTCATACTCATACTCGTCAAAAAGAGCGTACTCGGGTACATGTACATAGACAAATTTACACAGCACAGCATAAATTACACATATCATTTACACATCCAGTCGACAGTTCCGGTGCAATGCAATGCGAACAACTCCAAGCAGGCAAGCAACAGTAAATATCCTCGTTTCTTAGTATCGTCGTGAGGGTAAAGAGAAAAGGCAGAGGGGGAGAGTGACGGCCGAGCGTCCCGTGAGTGAGTGAGTGAGTACCTGAAGAAAAAAGAAGGGGTGGCGCGAATGGGAATGTGGGGGGATGGGGCGGAGGGGGTGGGGGTAGATGGGGGATGGGGCTATTGGGTAGTATTGAAGACTCAGACGCGGTGGACGACCTACGCCAACCGTCAGATGAAAGAGCAGCGTGGAGAAACAGGAGACAAAACGCACGTCCGGCGCGACCTTATACCGAACCTCATCCAACGACTCGCCGCGCGCGTCCACGTCCGCGTCCGAGACCTGCGTCGTATCGATCTTGATCGTCGAGGCCTGCACCATTCCACTTGCGCATCAGCATCCATCCACCTCTTCCACACCCACGCACGACGCACCTCGCTCGTTTCAGCCGTATGCCCCGTCTTCTCCATCGGCCACAGCCTAAACGTCATCCCCACGCCGCCCGTCCCCGCACTCTGCGTCGTGCCCGTCCCCTCCGTGCCCGTCCCTCTCCCCCTCCTCCCCCCCCCCCCCCCCCCCCCCCCCCCCCCCCCCCCCCCCCCCCCCCCCTCACTATCATTCCACGTCGTAAAATCCGCGCCCTTAATATACTCCCTCGAGTTCAAATTCGCCAGCAGCGACGTGAAGTAGAGCGAGCCCAGCGGCGCCTCGAGCACCATGAACTGCAGCCCGTTCGGGAAGTGCGCGACCATGGCCAGCTCGGTGAGCGCGACGACGGCCGTCCAGAACCCGGTGTTGAACGTGACGAGCACGAGCCGGTACACGATGCGCCGCGTGCTGCGGTACGCGGGCAGGCCTTCTTTGAGCACGAGGAAGATCATTGCGCAGGCGATGATGATGTCCTCGGCGGCGGTTGTGGCGCGCAGCGAGATCGTGATGTCCTGTGCGCGATGCACCGTCAGTCTACGTCGAGCAGCCGCGGGGGAGAGTAGGGGGAGCGTCGTCTGCGTAGCGCAGCTGCACGCATCTACGTGAGACTAGTCTCACTCTCCCGCGCCGTATGCGCGTAGTTTCACGCATCGTCTGCGCGGAGGAGCGAGGAGAGGAAGGAGGGAAAAGTGGGGAGAAAGAGAAGCGGGCGGGGACTTACCGTCGCCCAGTTCGCAGCGAGGCCTTTCGTGCTCGTGCCCTTGTCGAAGCTGTCGTGTCGATGCCTGGGTGAGCAGAGTCCAGAGTATCGAGGAGGGATGGGCGTACATGAGGATATCATACGCTGATACACGCGCGAGTGGAGTAGTAGACAGTTCGTCAATCGGCCAGCCGGAAAGAAGTGAGGGGGTGGTGGTGGTGGTGGTAGTACTTACGGATGAGAATGACTGCCCACAGCGCCCGCGTCATTAGCACATCGACATCGACGCTACCGAGTACGATGGAGGGGACGCACCGAGTTGGTATAACGAAAGAATGAACTAGCACATCCCGACCCCGACCGCAATCGCAATCAGCACCTGAGCGAGAGAAGACGCATATACGCCACGAGTAGTAAGTAGTAGCGGTACGTACCATCAAAATGGGAAAAATAATCTTCTTCCCGCTGACTGCATTGCCCCAGCCCACCCATGTTCAGTATCTCCAAAGCCACGGGGGAAAGGGAAGGCTCACAGATATAGATCCGGTGCACGAAGAACAGCTGCACGCTGAACGCGACGAGGCCCTGTATAGCACGGACACAGTCAGCCCCCGCGCACGCACCCATAATCCAGTAGAGAGACAGGACGTACGGCGACCCACGCATGATGCTTCAAGCGGGACCAGACCACATCAGCATCGGAGGAAGATGAAAGGGAATGGGGAACGGGGCAAAGAGGGACGACGCGCACCGTCAGCTCGGGCTGGATCTTCGACAGCCCCGCGATGCTCCCGAAGTTCGCGATGAGCACCGGCCACACTTTCCCCACGAACACCTACTGTCAGCTCGGCACGCACCCAGTGCATAGAATGGGATGGGATGGGACGTACGGGGCTTGAGGAGCAGAATCTCATTTACGGTGTCGAGGACCCTGTTCCCCGTGTCAGCTGACTGCGTAAGGCTGGAGGGACTGGGCGTACCAGAGACATGCGACCTAATCACGAGGGCGGACGTAGACCTGAGTAAAGGGAGAGAAGGGGGAGAGAGAAGGAGAGGGACGCACCAAGGTCTTCTTCTGCCACGAATCTATATCCCAGTAGCTACACGGGAATCGCACTCCTCGTCAGCGCCTGCTCATCCTGCGCGATATGTGGGGGAGCACTCACTTGGAGAAATACAAGAATCTACATGTCACGCAACGCACGAGTCAGAGTCAGCAAAACCGCACTCCCATCCACGCCCGATTCCAATAGAAGGCGCAAAGAGAAAGTGGAAGTAGACGTAGGAGAAGGGAGAAAGAGAGGGAGAGGAAGAGAGAGAGAGCGAGAGAGAGCGACGCACGTCTGCAAGCACGACACGCCCCAGATCATACACGACAAGAAGCCGCCGACCATCATGCAGCCATAGCTGTCGCCCACATTGACGATGATCGGGTTCTCCGGGATGGGCGCTGCGGCGGGGGAGGCCATGCTGCGTAGCCTTGATCCTAATCCTAATCCTGATGCTGATAGTCGTAGCGATGGGCGGGGGCGGGGGCGATGGGTGACGGGATCGCCGCGCGAGCTGTGGGGAGCAGAGGCAGAGGCAAAGAGGAAAGCAGAGGGAAACCTGGAGTATCAGTGATGTGGCTGCCTAAGTAGCCTATTACATATCCCCCGTCTCGCAGTGGTGGCCCGGTAGACGCGCGCGAACGGACGGTTATTGCGGCCGGCGATGGACACGCGAGCGATGGGCAAGTGCGCAGAGCGCGTTAGAGGCAGCTGGTCCGATCAGGCCGTGGTATAGCAGACAGGCACGTCCCAATCCCTTGTCCATGTCCATGTCCATGTTCATGTTTTCGATGGCTGGAGCATGGGCATGACCAGGCAGCCTGGAGACGAGCGCGCGCGCGGTGGGAATCGAAGAGCCGCGCTGTGCCTGCTGCAGATGCCTCCATTAAGTCCCAATTAAGCCCGCACCCGGGGACGCGGCGCGCGGGGCAACTCCGACTCGGAGGCATATCGGCGTCTCGTAGCGGTAGGACTGTACGGTCTGGCACTTGGCGAGATGCAGTTGGATCGATGTGGGTGGTATAAATATGGAGTAAACATGTTTCACGTCGAATGAGGCTTGGAGGATCCCCGCCCTCCGCCCGCCGTCACGCAAACCGCATTGCATTGCATAGTGTATGGGCCTAGAGATGCGGAGATGAAGCGTTCGCAATCGCTGGCGTTGGCGCTGGAGAAGCTGATGTCCACGGATCTCGCCGCGATAGATTCAGAGGATAGGCATGCAGGTGCCCTATCCTGTCCTATCCTATCCTGTCCATCCAGGGATGCGTTGCACAATGCAGACAGTAGGAGCAGATGCACATGCGCACTCTCGGGACCGCGATGTGAGAACGTCGGTGCAGTAAGTTTGATGATGGTGACGATTAGCAGCACGAGTATGCAGGAAAAGACTCGGACATCAAGGCATCAGCTCGGACGCGAAGCGTGATACGAACACTGATGATACATTGGCAGAACAAAGAAGAGAAGAAGAAAGTACACCATACACCGTAACGCTGCAACACACCATATCTGGTGTGTGGCAGCTGGTATCTGACCGCCAATTTACGTGAGTGCGACGATCACACCGGCCACACGACGCATACGCCCCCGCCACACGACGCATACGCCCCCGCCACATGCTCGCAATCTGCACTCTAGCTTCGACATCGACTTGGACGACGGCATCTCACATTGCGCTTCTCAGAACCGCGTCCGCTGGTAGTCGTATCTACATGCATAGCAATCAAGCATCAGCTGTGAACGACGAGAATGGGGTAACAACACGCACCAATTTACACCTCCGCCGCGACGTCGACACCTCACATCGCGCTTCTCAGAACCGCGTCGGCTGGAACTCGTATCTGCACGCCCCCAAGCATCAGGCACCAGCTTCGAACTAGGTGAACGGCAGGAAAGAATACGCACGGCTCTTCCAGATACTTGATCTCCTCCGCCGTCAACGTCTTGCCCGTCGTCACGCACTCCGCCAACCTCTCCGGCTACAAATCACCCAATCAGCCTCCATCACCCAAACCAAACCAAACCAAAACGCAAACAACACCACGCACCGAATTGGCCCCGACAATCGGACTCACGACCTTCGTGCCGGACCACGCGAGCGCGACCTGCGCCATCGTCCACCCGCGCCTTCTCGCGGTCTCCTCCACGCGCCGGATGATCTCCAGATCGCTCGCGCGCCGCGTCTTCTCGAACGGCGTGCCCGCGATGAGCCGTGCGCGCGCGGTCGGCGCGGACGAGGAGGGGCGCGCGAGGTGGCCGTCCAGGAGGGGCGAGTACGCGAGCACGCCGAGGCCCGCGTACGCCGCGTACTCGAACACTTCTGCTTCCTGTCCACGTACGTGCGTATTAGCATCATCGAATTAATTACACAAACCCCGCCCTGAGGGCGGGGTTGAGAGAACGCGAGAATGGAACGTAGGAGAGAAAGGAAAGAGAAAGACGCACATACGGCCGGTACAGCAGCGAGTGCTCGACCTGCACACACACGAGCTTCGTCCACCCCCTGCGCTCCGCAAGCGCATTCATCTCCGCGACCTGCCACGCCCGCAAATTGCACGCGCCCAAATACCTCGCCTTGCCCTGCACGACGACCTCATGCAGCGCCCTCACCGTCTCCTCGAGCGGCGTCCTCTCGTCCCACGCATGCACCTGCAGCACATCGACGTACGCCGTACGCAGCCTTGCGAGGCAGCCGTCGACCTGCGTGAAGATCGCCGCACGCGAGAGCCCGCCTTGGTTCACGTACGCGCGCGTGTCGTGCAGCCCCGGCTGGAGCGCGGCGAACACGGCGGGGTCGGGCGGGACGAGGTTGAGGATTTTGGTGAGGATGGTGATTTCTGCGCGCGGGATGTGTGGTTGGGAGAGGAAGGTCCCGATGAGCGATTCCGAGGCGCCGTTGGAGTAGGCGTTCGCGGTGTCGATGGTCGTGATGCCGTGCGCGTAGGCGGCGTTGAGGAGCGCGAGGCCTTGGGCTTC
>NSJX01000036.1:56534-105860 GCA_002286715.1 Dentipellis sp. KUC8613 | reverse complement strand
GCACGCTCCATTTCTCGCTCCCGAACGTCATCCCGCCCAACTGTAGCCACGGTGACATATAGACAAACAATCAGCACCAAAGCGCATACAACGCATTAGGAGATGGAGATAGAACGCACGATGGGCACGGACACCCGCAGCCCCGACTTGCCCAGGTTGCGGTACTCCGCCTGCACCGGCTCTTGCGCTTTCTCTTGCTTTTGCTCAGACATCGCGGCAGGAGTGGCCTCAGCGGTAGTGGCAGTAGGAGTGGTGGTAGTTGAAGAACGAGGAGAAGACGATCGCCTGAACTTGAACGGAAGCCAGTCTGCGTGAGCGCGGTCTTTAAAAATCCCAACTCCAGCACCTGTGCCAGGCTTGGGCTTTCCGGCACTGGGCATACCTTCGATGCAACCGTGATTGGTCAACTTCGATTCTCTAGCTAAGGGCTCCAAGGGCGCGCTTTAGAGGACAGCGGTGGGACAGGCGGCGGGCGGTCGTGAAGAGCAAGAGCGGGTGGGTAGTGCGCTTCTGGGTTCTGGGTTCTGGGTTCTGGGTTCTGATAGTGCGCTCGCAACCCGCAACCCACGCCCCCATGTGGTGAGATCATAGCGAATTCGAATCCGAAGCTGATCCTTCTTCGGTTTCTGTGACTGCGATGCCCGATGCAGCAGCGCTCGCCCGGAGCGCCCACCGAGCTTGCGTGTATCAGTATGCGCCCGTATGCATTTTGCGTCCCCTACCTACGTACGGTACGGTGCTTAGAGCTCCTCAGCGCTCAGTTTTTTTGTCGCGTAAGAGGTGGAGGTGGCCGCTGGTTTTGTTGGTTTTGTTGGTTTGTTGTTAGGGTTGAGATAATGTGCGCGACGAGTATGACTCATGCTCTTTACGTATGTGCGCCGAAGGGACGGGTCGATCATAGTGCTCAGATTAGATCTTGCGTATGTATGATCACGAATCACGATGCGTGTGTCTGTGTTCGTGGGGACCCCGGGGATGCCTACAGTGTCGTAATATTGTAGATCGTGCGGTTAGTTCCATGGGAGGATGCCGACGTCGTCCGTATGCACGTGTGTGGAGGGAGGCAACTTAAAGTAGAGGAACTTGAATGTATGGGAGCAATTTTCTCGTATATTTGAGAAGCCCGAGAGGACCGTCGATTCTCGTCTGCAAGCGTTGTTCTTTTACTCGCGGTCTAGCCGTGGTTCAAGCTGACTAGTGACATAGAGGGTATCATTGTGCGTATATGCATGCACATGTGCTCCTTCGAATCAGTGTTGCAGTCAAGTGCCGATGGTTCTCGGGGAGGTGTCGGCGTGAGCTTGAAGCACCGAAGCCTATAGCCCGAGGGTAACCGATAGTAGAAGGAATCATTGGCGAGGGAGGTAGGATAGAAGAACTGGATGATCATTTCTATTCGAACGCATCGCACGTCCGTACTAAGCAGAAGACCCCATGGATCCTAGTCAAATCCCCTGTATACCCAACCGCACAATCAAGAAAGGTACCGGACACAAAACCCAGCAAAGCACCCGGCACCCAGCACGCGCTCACGCGCGCCGCCGCGCCCACAAAAAATACATATCCGTCGTCAAATTCCTCTCCGGGTCCAGCAGCTCCTCCAGCGTCTGCGCCGCCACCTCCTCCGTGATCCCATGCGCCGCCAGCCGCGCGGGCAGATCGCGCGTGTTGCGCACCATGTTCGCCTTCCACGCGCGCCCGAGCCTGTTCTCCGCCTCGTCTGCGCCGTCAGTCCAATCCAATCCAATCCAACGCAACCCAAGCCCCCCCAGCGAACCGGTCAATCAGCCGCAGCAAGCAAGCACGCAGGACAAAATGAGCACGCACCGGCCGACTTCTCCGACAACGGCACCACCACCCTCCGCACCCACACGCCCGCCCGCCCGCCCTCAAACAGGCCCGTGCCGCGCACGAGCCCCTCCAGCGCGCGCCCGAGCGCGGGCTCCGCCCCGCGCGCGCGCAGCAGCGCGCGCCAGCACCCGACGAAGCGCGCCATGCCCGGCCCGAGCGCGCCGCCGCCGTCACGCATGCGGTCGTCGTCCGGGTCCTCGACGAGCAGCCACCCGCCCGGCCTGACGAGCGCCGCGGCGCGCTGCAGGATCGAGGCGCCGTGCGGGAGCTGTGTGGTAGAGCGTGGTGTGCATTTTTTGGGGGGTCCTGTGTGTGGGCATGCGAGAGAGGGAGGGAAGGAGGAGGGGCGTACGTGCATCATGACGAGCCGCGCGTGCACGATGTCGAACGTGCCCTCTGCGAGCTCCGGCGGGAAGGGGTCCTGCGTCAGGTCGACGTACTGCCAGCGCAGGTTGGGCGGGAGTGGTCTGCGGTGCGCGGTGAGCGTCGCATGCGTCAAGGTGAGAGGAGGGCTGAGGCTGACCGCGGCGGGATGGGCGAGATGTCGACGCCGAGCACGTCCGCGGCGGGGAACTGCGTCGCGGCTTGGATCGCCCTGCGCATCCGAGATCAGATTTTTCCTCTCGAGCGCGCTGTGGTATTGGTACTGCTCACCAGGCGCCGCCGCCCGACCTGCGAGCGGATATTCTGGTGTTAGCTCGTGCACGTCTGGCGGAGAGGTAAACTTGAGGGCGAACCCGAGCTCGAGGATGCGCTCCGGCGTCGTATCCTCCAACGGCGCGAGCGAGAGCCGCCCGCCGAAGTACTCTGTGATACCAGCATGCAGCTTGTCGAGTCTATGCATATGACATCACCAACCGTCCTACTAGTTAACACCAACACGCCTCGCGAAGCGAAATATGGAGGAGCACACCGTTCTAGCTCCTCGGGCGCGCTCGAGGCGGGCTGTGTAGGGAGTGAAGGCGGGTGTATGAGGATCAGGATGCAGTCGAGAACGGGGATGAGGACGCACGAGAAACGCGTACGTCGAGTCTTTGCTCGCGCCCGCCTCTGCGCTCTCATGCTCAGAATCTGCAGCCATCGACGATCCTGCTAGTCCGAGTCGATCGAGTCAGTGCCGGCAATTACTAGTGCTGGTGCTGGTGCTGGTGCTGGTGCAAGCGAGAGGTCTTGCACCAGATCGGGACGATCGTGCCAGTGATCAGCGGCAGATATCGTATATCGCGTATCGCGTATCACATTGCCAGACGCCCACACCCGCGGTGTGGGCGCGGGAGCGAATGAGCGAGCGAGATCACCGAGATGCCAACCAGCGCCATCTTCGAAGTCCCCCGCTGTACGAGTGTAACAGGGCAGCGTCAGGAATCAGCATCGATGCCTGGATGATAGGATCATGACATTACTGTTGATGTGTATATAGCACATAGCTGGCATGCGCAGAATGCATATGCACATGGGAGGGCCGATAAATTTGTGCGTGCGACAGTCTGAGTGCAGCGCGCATCTGATAGAATCGAAGCGTAGGTACTGTATCAGTATCAGTATGTGTGAAGCGTGGTTTGGGTCTGACGCCTGGAGCTGAGCCTCGAGACCGCGGATCTGATCCTAGGAGCGGGAGCATTGTATGCGTTCCAGTCGGAATTCGGGTTGGTTATGGCCCATGGGGGCCGGAGGATTCGAAGGCAAAGTCGGAGCTGGGTCCTGGAGGCGGTGTAGGTGAAGCCTGTAGGGTGTGTTCTGCAAGATCCGTGGCGGCTCGAAGTGCTGGAAAGGTGTCGAGAGCTAGGGTAGCTCTTGAGTTGCCGAGCTGAAGGAAGAATTGGTCACGAGAGAGGGTCCGAGGAGTTGGAATTCTGAGAACACTAGATGCAGCCAGCGAGAGTAGAGCTAATCGGGGTATGCTCGTCCTTCGAGCCCTCAGTGAATCTCGACTTCCAGTGGGTAGGAATGTGCGAGCAGAGCTTTTCATGGCTTCTAGTCACGGTGTGGACTCTGTGGAGGGCTACAAACCTACGACAGCAGGTGCGCCGAACGCGAATCTCCAACGGGCGTGTGGCACAGTGGTTAGCGCGCGTGCTTTGCAAACGATCGACTGGTGTCCTTTGTCTCAAGTGCACGAGGTCAAGGGTTCAAATCCCTTCTCGTCCAATATTTTTCTTCTCCCAAGTCACTATCCCGATGATTGATACAGTACTGTACCTTTCGCAAGTGCAGCCTGCAGCGGCACCAAAAGAGAAAAAAAAACCCTCGAAAGTTTTGTTCTGTCCGACAGTGTGTAGCTAGATTTGAAGGATATATGCAGTATATTACCGTAGAGACAGGATGCAGCCAAAATAAAGCCCGATTCGAGGCAAGGGGAATGCAGTGTCCTTCCTGTACAGTCAAATTCTCGTAAATCTTAGAACACGGTTATCATCAACACCATGACCGGAAAGATCAAAATATCAGACCGGGGATGCATTCTGCCTTGAGCATCGGCCATGCTATCATGTTTCGATGCTGGAGAGCAACCACACACCTGCGCCTCAGGCTTATACTTATACTGCATCTCATCCATAGAACCCTCACGAGCATCCGAATCCGAGATCTGCATCGTATCGACCTTGACCGTCAGCGTGCCCTAAATGCACCCAAAACCAGCCCAATTACCGTCAAATCTCATTCAGACTACATTCGGACGACCAAGAACAACACTCACGCTCTGCATCCCCCCAGATCCCCCACCCTTCCTACCCAACACGCCCAGCCTAAACGCCGTCGCTCCCGGCCTTGACTTCACGGCCGCATTCGAGCCCGAGGCGGCGCTCCCGCTCCCGCTCCTGCCGCCGCCGTCGACCTCCCAGTCGTTCCAGCTCGTGAAATTCTCGCCCTTGATGAACTCGCGCGAATTGAGATTCGCGAGGAACGCGGAGAAGTAGAGGCTGCAGAGCGGGCCCTCGGGCACCATGAACTGCAGCCCGGTCGGGTTCCGTGCGACCATGGCCAGCTCGACGATCGCGGCGACGGCCGTCCAGAAGCCGGTGTTGAAGGTGACGAGGATGAAGCGGTAGATCATGCGGCGTGTGCTAGAATTATTAATGTACCAGAGATTAGGTCCGTGTCAGTGTTCGTACGGTGGGCGGAACGTACGCGCGGAACTCGGGCAGGCCGTGTTTGAGGACGAGGAAGGTCATTGTGGCTGTGATAATGATGTCCTCAGCGGCGGTGACGGAGCGGAGGGAGATGAGCATGTCCTAAAGTGCGGTGAGCAGGTAAGGGGTTGCACGGGCTGAGAGACATTACTGTGGCCCAAGACTTCTCGATGCCGGACGTAGTGTTACTTCCGCCAGACACGCTAGCGCCTTCGTGAGTGAGCAGAAGAGATGCAAGGTGGTGACACTGACGTGAGGACGTTGTAAGCTGAGACAGCGACCTTATATCAGCGGGGAGCAAAATTCCAAAGCGAAAACGTAAGACTAACGGATCAGAACGACTAGGCGATTCTAATCAGCTGCATGTAGTATGGAGAGGAATTATGGACTTGCCCAATTGAAACAACGACAGAAGGGCCTTGAATGCGATAGTCAGATGGGGGAAAGCTCTAACGCCATGCTGAGGAACATACCAAAAAGGCGGGTATATACCACCGGCACCCGCTGACTATCTCTTGGGTCAGACGGCGAAAAAGCAATCACGGATGCTGTCGCGACGCACACTTGTACATTCTATGCACGAAGAATAGCTGCACAGAGAATGTGACAATTCCCTAAGACAAATACCGAGCGTATCAGCGACACATCATGCAGGCGACTCCACCGCATGCTTACCGCAACCCAGGCATGGTGCTAATCATCGGACGACCCGTGAGCTTTATTATGCCTGTAGTTACTACTAATGTACTGACCGTAAGTCCACTGTTTGCAAACTAGGTCAGCAGGCGACAATGCGAATTCAGAAGGACGATCGTCCAGTGCACGCACGGCTGGATCTGAAATATAACCGGGATGTTGCCAAAGTTCGCGATGAGAACGTGCCAGACTGATCAGACGGATAAATCAGCGAGAGGTAGGCGAGGGAGAGCAACGACAACGTACGAGGCTGAAGGAGGAGGATCTCATTCGCCGTGTCGACACACCTACGAGTTATTCAGTATCCGTAGTTCTCGAGTCTTGCAATTATTTTTACCAGAGGAAGAGAACCTACGTCGATTGAAAACGTTAGAGCCAAATTCGCGATGAAAACTACAGATGTCATAGACGGTATAGTTGACTCACGAGTCCCTTCTTCTTCCATGAATCTTTGTCCCAGTAACTTCCGTTCAACAGTCAGCATCTACTCAAGATCTTTCGCTTCGGCGCGAAAAGACTCGCACCGTGACAAGTACAGGAACCTACAGCGAAGAAAGGCGTCATCAGTCGCGAGAATAGCATGCGAAAGTAGAAAGCATACGTTTGTGCGCAGGAAACGCCCCACATGACACAGGACAGCCATGCGCCGACGAGCATGCACCCATACGAGTCCGCGATGTTAAGCACGATCTGGTTTGCAGGCTCAGCAGCGGGGGCCATGACGATGAAGGGATGAAAGGTGCAGGTCGCGTCTCTTTACATACTACTCGGAGGCATACCAAGTACTTACTTCCCCCGTTCATAAGGGTGAAGATCTCATCTTGCTAGCGACTCGAATGAGGTTTTGTCATATTGTTAGAGACGATGGAGCTTTGGGGTCGGTCGATGCTCTGAAAGCCGTAAGGCAGATGATCATGCTGAGCCTCCCACGTTACAGCACAGAGCCGAGGACATACAGTTGAAGCCAGACGCTTTGACTCTCCGAGAGTGTACACCATGCCGGTTTCGTGCCATTGGTCCTTCTCAACGCGGATGCTGCCGGTGGCAGTATCTGCCAATATCATCGGCAACCCCTGATGTTTCAAGGATGATGATGCGATGTATGAGTACAAGCCTACGACAGCGGCAACGATGGTAGCTAAATTAGCACTCAACTATAAACGGCGCACTGGCAGCTTCTTCAAAACCTGGAAGCAGTCTGTTGCAGCTTCGGTTCTATTCGCTAGCTCCACGTGCCCACGTTGGTGGGAAAACGGGTAGGATTCTATACTTCTCTCGGGACGATTATCAAGCTGGTGGCTCGGCTTCGCGGCTCTGAATACGAAACACATCGCTGGGGATGGATTAAGAGTTATTGCATTAGCTCTCGATTGATCCTATGTATCAACGTGTGAGTAGGGTTCCGGTTCCACTCAATCCCACTGGCGGATACTTATAGCACAACTGCAGCGTTAGAACCCAGTCTATAATCGAGTCGAAACATGCTCGTCGTTGAAATGTTCCATTGAAGTTAAAGGGGCATCATGATCATGCGCGGTCTTTGCGCAATGCAACCTTTTCCGTAACAAGATGAGGGTCCGATGCTGCGAGATGATGAATGAGGATGCCACGTACCGAGTTAGCAGAAAGATGTTTACATTTTCATTGTCCAGTCGTGATTGAGCACCATTCGTACCACATGACACAGTCCTGCAAATTCGAAGTGCGATAAGTTCGTCTCAATGCCCCGTGTGCGTTCTCAGTCGAGTATCGATTAATGACGGACGCGTGGATTGCGCGCTCGAACGGTCGGATAGCTGCATGTGTAGCTGTGGAGAATACGGTCGGGAATACAATTACTGTACATACATACGTTTTGAAGCACTGCTGTCGAGATCTCATAGCGCGAATGTGAGTATGACGAAAGCTAGGCTGGTTCTAGACCGGGTGCACATGAGGCTGCCCCGGATGATGCAGATGAATAGCGCGTTGCAGGGTGACAGAGACGTTTACTGACCTCCGGCCCTGGCTTGTACTGCATCTCTTCTAAGGATTCCCCGCCGATGTCTGACTCAGATATCTGCGCCGCACCGGCCTCAACCGTCAATGTGCCCTAGACACCAAAGCATCAACATTGTCTGCAGCCAGAGCACTTTCACGAGGAATTACACTCACGCTACTCGGACCATTGTCATCGGAGCTAGTCGTCTTGGTCCCCATTGACCACACTCTAAATGTCATGCCCCCAGTGCGGTTCACTTTCGTGCCTCTATTGCCCGCAGACTCTGACTTCGGTTTCGACTGCGACGCAGATACAGCCTCGATTTCCGAATCGTTCCAGCACGAGAACTCCTCGCCCTTGACGTACTCGCGCGAATTGAGGTTCGCGAGCAGCGACGAGAAGTAGAGGCTGCATAGCGGGCCTTCGGGGATCATGAACTGCAGCCCGGTCGGGAAGTGCGCGGCTAGCGCGAGCTCGACGATCGCGACGACGGCCGTCCAGAAGCCCGTCATGAATGTGACGATGATGAGGCGGTAGACGATGCGCCGCGTCCTGAGGGTGATCCAACGTCAGCATTGGCGTATAAGTTCATGTGCGGAGGATATGGAAGGAGGGTGCGCACGAGCGATATTGGGGCAGGCCGTGTCTGAGGACGAGGAATATCATGGTGCCTGCAATGATGATGTCTCCAGAAGCGGTTACTGCACGAAGGGAAATGAACATGTCCTGAGAATGGCTGTGAGGTACTGGGGGAATGTACGATCAGGACGAGACTTACGACGGCCCAAGATTTTTCGATGCCGGCAGTGGTGTGACTTGCACGGGACACGCTGCTCAATCCATGAGTGTAGGAAACAGAATATAAGTGAAAGGACGAACGTGAGGATATCATATGCTGACGTTCCGGTCGCATGTCAGTTCTCTAACCCAAAAAGCGATAGTATTGCATAGGGAAGCAAACTTACGAATGAGAACGACTGTGTGTTTTCATCAGTCCCGAGAACTTGTGATGACAGGGATGAACGTACTGAATTGGAACAAGGAAAGAACGGTCTAGGGCGAGACGGTGAGACAAAAGGAGAACGTGCATCGTTGGACAAGAACATACTAAGAAGGCAGGTAAAAGCCACCTGTTCCCGCTAACTACACTCGACATCAGGCTGCGAAAGGAGGTATACATTGACAGTCACATACACACGTAGATCCTGTGTATAAAGAATAGTTGTACGGAGATCTCAACGATTGCCTGCCAATGAACTTTCAGCAAACGTCATATCAGAACGTACGAATGGAACTTACCGCGATCCAGGTATGATGCTTGCAAGTCGACAGCCTATCAGTCGTCTGAGACATCGATCATAAGGTTTCAGGGACACACCGTAAGCGCACTGTTCAGGAATAAACATCCCAAACACGTTAGCAAGCGTAGGTGATAGACAGACGGGGAGATCGTCCGCTTACGGCTGAATCTGCGACAGCATCTCAATGTCGCCGAAATTTGCAATGAGGACGTGCCAGACTGACCGGCCGTGTACGGTCAGCGAGGCTTGAGTCGGAGAAAGATGAAAACATACGGGGTTGCAATAGAAGAATCATATTTACAGTGTCGACACACCTGTGGGTTGAATGATTAGCACCGTCACGCCGAGAGTTTGTGTGAGCATTTACCAGAGGAAAAGAACCTGGATAGATTGAAAGCATCAAGGTCTGTTGAATGGTACAAAATGGGAAGAGTAGTGTATGAGCAACTTACCAGGCCCTTCTTCGTCCACAGATCTTTATCCCAGTAGCTTTATCAGCGTTTGTCAATATCCGCAATCTAATGCTCTACACTGGCATGGACCACATACTTTGACAGATAGAGGAACCTGATCAGGTATAAATAAACATGAGTGAGCACGTACGAAGGGTGGGTGAAAACAGACGTCTGTAAGCACGATATACCCCACACGACGCAAGACAGCCATCCCCCAACAACCATGCATCCAAAGGAAGCCGCGACATTGAGTACAATCTGAGCCTCGGGCTGCGAAGTGGAGTTCATGACGACAGGTTCTGAAGAGCACTGGACAGGGGGTTATGCTGAACGAGGACACGGCATAAGTACATACTGTTATCCAGGAACATCAGATCGCAGACGAATTGTGACACAGTATGGCATTGCCGAACGTGATATGGTTTCTGACATATGGTGGGCGCTTTGAGCGTAGTCACCGGCAGTGAAGGCCATCGTGCGCCACATCATGAAGCGTACGGATTCTGTGATGAATATGAAGGAACATGTATGCTGCGCGGGCCGGTAGCACGTAGCAGCAGAATGTTCTGCGCACACCATGAATATCGTCAATTTCGACGACGTCATCATTGATGACTCCTGAAGATGATATAGACGGGAGTCCCTGATTTCCTACAGGGTAGGACTTCCAGTGGGTGCTAAGGCCTGGAGGCTTGAAGGATCAGTACTGTGGCAAATATCGTCGAACTGAAACGCAACTGACTGAGATACTAGCATAGCTTCCTCGAATCGAAGGCAGCTTCCATTCTGATTGCAGTATCTAGGTACCCACGCTCGTGGAGGAAAGGGTAGTGTTCGGCGTCAACGATGGCAGCAACAAGTTGCGCAATCGATTTGAGGACTGATCCACATCCGCAGAATCAGATCGCACAGGCGGCAGACGTGGCCCTGACGGCGCGCTGTTCAATGAAAAAGTATGACACGGGTGAGAAGGCAGATGAATGATCCCCGATGGCAAGCGGCTAGCGAAAGCCCTCAGCACCTTGCTGAAATGACACGCGTCACGATATTGTCCAGAAGCCTGAGGACGAGAGGGATGCTGAGCGGTGGGACTGCATCGCGCCCGAGGGCCTTTTGAACTAGATAAACTACATGCCTGTGATCGAAGTGCATGGAGATGATCGTGGCATTTAAGACCACTGTGGCGAGAGAATGGCAGAGGCTACCAACGGCAGACGTATCGGCAAACCCATGGAGAATAAGTGATATACGCACTAAAGACGCGTCTAATGCGTCAAGCTTGAAGCACCTTGTATACGGATCGCATTCTCGATGTTATTTCTCTCCTCTTTCGACAGTAATACTCACGAAGCACCGCCGCCTCTCTACAGGTCAATTATCCCTCTAGTCATCAAGGTCTCGTGCTCGAGGTACGGGGACAAATGACTTTTTTTGGTTTCGTGGCCTGGTCTAATAGCAAGGGCGCTAGCCTATCCCTAAAGTATTCTGCGGTACTCATATATGCCGGCGCATTGAGGAGCGCAGCTGGCTATGAAGCGAGATCGTGAGGATCCAAGGTCGCACGAAGGAGCAGATAACGCACCGGACACGCGAATTGGAGAGCCTGCCTCCCAAAGATTTAGCTATGACAAAGAGATGGGTATTGGTGAAAGGATGTAAGTGTCAATAAGATCAACAATTAGTGCCGTGCAGAGCCGCCCCGCAGGGGGGTGGCTACACGGGCGGCATTACTTCCGCTCATACACCATGCACCGTCCATCATCTTGATAGATTCCAAGGGGGTGGAGATTGGTAGGATTATACACCAGAGAGCCGCAGAACGGTGGACCAAGGTGAGCGAGTCGAAGAAAGACTCGAGTGGCGGGAACTCGAAGGGCCGCCGTTCAGTGTCACGTGACATGGGCGCCAAATGGTAGTTCGTTACTTTTTCAGTTTTTGGAGGCTGGAGTGGGGTATTTGAAGCCGGTGCCGACGAACGTCCATGTAGGTCGTCATATATCGCAAGTATTTCGGAAGCAGTCACCAACACCGTAATGATGCTCGAGCTCAGCTTGAAAACTTCGTACTTACAACAGATATAACATCATGTCTCCCTCCGAGTTCACCCTACTACTGATATACCAGTACATCCCGATACCGCGCATTATACCCCCGATCCCCTTCATCGCACTCCATCTCGAACGGCCGCAGGAACTCAGCTGCGCGCGTGAACTCCTCCTGCATCACGTCTGCGCGGTGTGGACGCGGAGAGCGGCATGCGATGTCGCACGTGAAGGGGAGGGGCGTGGTGGCCAGGCCCTAGCAGCCTCAAGTCAGCGGTGACACGGGGCAATTGGCGGACAGGAGACGAGGACACGCACGTCTTTGAAGTGAGCTAGATTGGCTGGCTTTTGCTTCCCTGTGATTGGATCGAGCGGGAGGGATAACTTGAATGCCCAGAATAGGTGCATTGCACATAGATCCTATGCGATGAATGCATTGGTTGAGCCAGCAGACCGCGAGCGCTCCCGATGCCATGCCAAGGACTCACAATACTAGTCCGCGCGAGGTGATACCCGGGACACACACGGCGCCCCGCCCCGAAAAGCAAATGGTCGCGCCGCGCAGGGTCGTCCTCCACGCCGAGCCTCACGCCATGTGGGTGCTCCAGAAAGCGCTCCGGCACAAACTCGTGCGGGCACGCGAAGTAGCGCTCGTCATGGAACATGAAGTCTGCGCGAGATGTGAGATGGCTGTGGTGCGAGGAGGAGGAAGAGGAAGAGGGGAGGCGGGCTTACAGGTGTTTTGGAAGATGACGGCGCCTCTGGGGTAGAGTATCCCGTCGATGATCTTGTCTTGCGTCATTTGGTGTGGTAGTGCGAGGCCTGCTACGGGAAAGAAACGGATGCACTGTCGAGTACGCGTCAGCCGACTCGGCAGCATGGTGGTTTTCCTAATAACACTCACTTCACATACGAACGCCTTGGTGTACGGCAGGTTCTTCAGATCTTCAAGTGTGGGCATGCGCTCCGCGCCAACGACGCGCTCAATTTCCTCCGCTGCCTTCTGCTGCTTGTCGGGGAAGGCGGTAGCTAGGAGCACAAGGGAATGGAGCACGGGCGACGTAGTCTCGGCACCCTCCATCATGCCCGAGCCTAGATAACTTCTATATGCATAGATATATATCAGAACACCAACCTCTGGAGATGCCCGATTCGAACGAAACGACGTACTTGTAATAATCAGCGTTCGCCTCGACCGCCTCTTCCCCCGCCCCTCGAATGATACCCTCCATCCACGCGCCATTCGTCATACCCCTCTCCACGCGCGCGCGCACATACCCAACAAGACGCTCATACAACGCCCCCTGCAGCCGGCGCACCGCGTCTGCCTCGCGCTTCCAGCCCGCCCAGCGCTGCGGCACGTACCGGAGTGCGGGGAACAGGTCAACGGGCGGCGCCTCGCCGAACTCGAGCAGCGCCATGAAGCGCGGGTTCTCGTGCAGGAAGTCGCGCACGTCGGGCGAGGAGGTGCGTGGGCTGCGCTTGCCGAAGAGGAGTCCGAAGGTGAGGGAGGCCGTGTAGCGGTGCAGGTGCGCGAACCAGTCCTTTGTGAGGTCGTTTCTGTAGTAAGTACTACTTTCTTGACACCCGTGTGCTGGGAGGAGACTGACCTGGGGCTCGCGGAGGATGTCGACCATGGTCTGTGTCATCTCTGCCTGCTGGTAACTTTCATACTGCTTCAAATTCTCCTTCGAGAGCAAGTTCTGCGTCACTTTGCGCATCGCCTTCCAAGTATCATCGGCTTGATCATGCTAATCAGCCCTGCATGTATCTAAGTAGTATCATGGTATTCGGAAAACCCACCGTCGGGACGGAGGGCGAAATTCAGACGGTGCGGGACCATCCGGTCAAGCACGATCGACTCGGGCCGGCCCGTCACCGCACTGCCCTTCTTTTCGAGCACGTCCCTGACCAGTGTAGGCGTGTTGAGCACGATGATCGTCTGATCCATGACCTTCAGCGAGAATACGTCGCCGTATTGACGAGCTTGTAGCGCACAATGTCAACGAAGGCGCTGAGAAGGCAAGGTAGGGTACTCACCCCATTCGGAAAACTTGATGTGGATGAGCCTTCGCGGGAACGTTAGCAGGTTCCCGAGGATGGGCAGCGTCGGTGGGCCGGGCGGGTAGAGCGCCCGGCGGGATCCGTACGTGCGCAAGAGGCGCGCGACGAAGAAAAGACACACGAAAGAGAAAAACAGAATCGACAGATAGGTGCCCAAGACTGAGACCCTGTCCTCCATGGCATGCGATAGACTCGACACTGGCATGGGTAGAAACGGTGACCCGCTATTGCAGCACTTATAGTATCTCCCCCGCGCGTGGAGCCGAATAGCATACGCGTGCGCCGGACCTCCGAGTTGCCCCTATGTCGAAGAATCGACCTTGGACATTTCGAGCCATGGTCGTTATTATCTGTGCCTGCGTGACCGCGAGACGGCGTCATGCAGTCGACACTTTGCGCAGGGTGCTTTTGCGTATATGAGTGGACCTGCCAGTTTACCTTTATGAGGGTCTAGCACAAAGACCATGTGTGTTAGAAGAAATGAAACTCACAGGGCGCTGACCTCCTGTCGATGCGTCGTAGAGCTAGTGGCGTGGACCTGATAACAAGTTGGGGTCTCTGAGGTGCCACACAATGTCGGCTCTATCACGTTCGTATACTTTTTTTGTGGGCTTCATTCGACGGATTGCGCCGATGTTCTTCAGGAGGAATTTGGCATAGGGATACGTACATAAGAGGTTCGGGTTCGGCCTTGGAGCTGCGCTCTGCTCCAGGGGCACGAGTGTCGAGGAGGGCCAGGCATCTCCACGTGTGCGTCGTATACAAATGTCTGCGGAGATCCGTGCGTCCAATTATCGCATCGCCGCCTGACCAGCAGAAACAGAAAGACAGCCAGGCGCAGGGACAAGAAACGCACAAATTTTCGATAGAAGCTGGCCCCGAGTCTCAGAACCCCGCAGTCTCATTGAACGTCGTCAGCTCATAGTCGCCCGATATCCCGACACTCCCAGTCGTCCTCCCCGTATGGTCATCGAACCCGGGATCCAGGATCCCCATTGCGGGCGAGCGGCCGTAATATCCCGTGCGGAGGGATATCATCAGCCGGTTCGCGAAGACTGCGGAGAGTGCGAACGCGAAGCCGGTGCCTAGTTCGTTGAGGGTCGGCTGGACGGACGCCGCGTTATCGGTATGCATAAGGCAAGGGCAAAGCGGAGGGAGAAATGGAGAGAGTACGTACGATGTTGTAAATCCATATGATTTGATTGCCCAGGTACACCCAGAACAGACTATCGGAGCCGTGGGTCAGGTCATAGACAGTGCAGGATGTGGGGCAGATATATATGAGAAGACGTACAGGGCAAAGTAATACACAGAGTCCCGGGTTATAAGGCGATACAGCCCATGCCGCATCGCCATATCGCGATGCGCCCACGCCTTGTACAGGCTGAGCACGAGAAGCGTCGACTCGGTGCACAGGATGCAGGTGTAGTAAAATGCGACCCAGGGAACGCCCGGCAGATCACTGTCGGCGCAGATGAACACGCCTGGTGCGGGGTTGCTAACTCCTGCAAAGAGACCGTGAGAACCAGGTTGACGGGTAAATGCGGGAGAGCAGCGCACCGAGGCCTTTAGGAATACCGAAGAGGACCCCCATGACGACTGATTCGGCAACGGTTAGGAAAACGAGGAGGAGCACGACTGGCTTGACGCTGCGATACATCGCATACAGGCGCAGTTCGAGAACGACTGGCGGCAGTGGCTAGCGAGTAAGGTGGCGAGCTCGGCGCAGGAAGCTGGGAAAACGCACTATGTGTGGTGATGACTTGTACCGCGGCACCGGTGTTCTGCCAGCGAAAGAAGCGATTGCAGCTGATAATGGATGTTAGAAATCTTCCGGGAATTCAACAAGTGCACTACGCACTACTGTGAGGCGCAGAATATGTTCTATCATCAACAGATACTCTCTAAACCAAGCCAATGAACCTACCTCTTCGCTAGGATGATGGTTCAAGAAAACTATGATTACATTGGTTGGTCAACCGTCTGGATCAGGCCGAACAGTCGCAGCATAAAGTCGCTCGCACCAATCGCATTTCCTCTGTGGCAAAATGTAAGCACGGGCGACTCAACTCATACAAGGATTGAAAGCTTACACGACAAACCCGATCGTGTAATATCGGCTCTAAAGCAAGAATATCAACCTCCTAGCTGTATGATGGGGGCCAGCCGAATATCGTTACCCAGAGAAAGACGACTTTGCCCCAAGACCATCTCTTTTTCTATAAAAACGGCATGTTAGTTTCTGCGGTGCAAAAAAAAAGAACCTCTCGCACCCAAAAAAGGGATATCTACAAGATAATGAACCAGAGTAAGTGTCTTGTCGATAGGTGTCCGTGTAGGAAGTACTTACCTCGTGATCGAACTGAAGAACTGGAAATTGATAAAAATCAGAGCCTCCAGATGGGGAGTCGATAAATGCCGAACTCACAATGCTCCCAAACGATGAGTGTTGCTGCGGTCACTAGATAACCATATCATCGATCATCACAGACTCTCCCAAATGACCAACGACGAGATACGCACATTGGCAGCAGCGCTCTGCGTATGCCCGCTTCCATGCGACTTCGTCGATGGCCTGGTCCATGTCCGAGCGATATCACAGCGCAGAGAACAACGCATTCCGGCCGCGTAGCTCATATAGACACGAGCGTCGCTCGTTGCGGGAAGGCCAAAGCCGCAGAGGATCGCATACCGACAATCCTCGGACAATGACCCCTCCAGGTCCGACGAGCGATCACTGCAGTGGGTGTGGTGAATCCAATATTGATGTATTATGGAAGCTTGTCAGAAATGGGCTGTATGATTCGCGAGCGTCAATGACTCGACTAGTAGCCTTGTGTGAAATCTGTGTAGAGCAGAAAGGATTGTTGTTACCTTTGTAAATCTTTGGCGTGTGAACGTGGAGCATGGTCCCGACAGTGGGTACAGTTGCACACATTGATGAAAATATAAGAGGAAGCGAGGACACCTAGTGGGGAGAGAGCGCCAGTATGTCCTGTAAACATTGAGCAGGTCGAGTTCTAGTTGAACAGAGTCAACAGACGTTGCGGAGCGCCGCGGGCGCTTCGTGCAATCACGGCGCTTATATCACCTCAACAACATCCTCACATCGAAATGCACTCACCACTTCAGGTTTTGCTATACATTTATTGCCGTCAACGTGACGGCTAACAGGTATTATCAATGGAACGGCCAACCATCCATGTCATTCCCCGACATCGATGCTCTATGAACGTTGAACTCGACCAGTCGCCATCTTTTCCTGTGTTCTCCGTTATCATCCTCCTCTGTCCTTCTGTTCAATGCCAGTTTGCGACGTGGCAGACTCTATCTCCTCTGAAAATGAGGGGATCCCTCGAGCCGTCGATGCGGCCCCTCCAGGAGACGATGCACTCCTCGAGAGCCTCGGGTACAAGCAGGAACTCAAGCGGACATTCACTCCTCTTGAGCTCTTCGGAGTTGGATTCAGCATCATTGGACTATTTCCTTCCATATCGTTCGTATTATATCCTGTCGAGTACCGCCTTATTGTCTACCTGACCTTCAAATCCATCAGCGCTGTACTCGTCTACTCGCTTTCGAACGGCGGGCCCGTCGCAATGATATGGGGTGTTAGTATTTTTTTACCGCTCAATTGAAGGGCTGCACACGTCTGATCATTCGCTTTTTGACAGTGGGCGGTGTGCGTCTTCGGCCTCATGGCGATTGCGCTCTGCATAGCCGAGCTTGGATCTGCAGCACCGACTTCCGGTGGCCTCTACTACTGGACATACGTCTACTCCTCTCCCAGATACAGGAATATACTTTCCTGGATTGTTGGCTGTATGTATAACACTTTTTCTCGGCATCAGCGATGAGTACATCATAGAATGATACATACACAGATTCCAATACAATTGGAAACATTGCAAGCGTTGCGTCGGTTGAATGGGGCTTCTCCCAGCAGCTCATGGCAGCCATCAGCATTGGCTCTGATCTCACATTTGCCGCCACTACCGCACAGACGTTGTATGTGTCTACTAGGTCGCTGTGATTACCATCTTTTTTCTAACACATGCCTCCGTCGTTTTCAGCGGAGTGTACACCGCCGTGTTGTTTGTCCATGCCGTCGCGTGCAGCGTTGCAGTCAAGTACATCGCTCGCCTTCAAAAATTATACACCGCGCTCAACGCCCTGTGAGTATCAGTTGACTGCGACTGCCTCTGTCTCGCGCTCACTTGTATGACAGACTGTGCATCGTGATCATCATCGCTCTTCCCGCCGCAACTCCGGCAGAATTTAGAAACACAAAAGGCTACGTCTTTGGGCACTTCGAAAACCGTAATGCTATCCGCAATTTGGTCTACGTATTGCGAAGCTCACGGACGGATTATCCCAGCGTCCGGTTGGCCCGACGGCTTCGCATTCGTTCTCAGCTTCCTGGCGCCACTATGGGCAATCGGTGCGTATGTTTGTTCGCGCAGTGACAGCTTTTTATCATAAAACGCCCTCTATCGCCTAAAGGTGCTTTCGACGCAAGCGTGCACATCAGCGAGGAGGCAACAAATGCGCGCATCGCAGTGCCATATGCGACCCTTAGCGCTACGGCCACTGCAAGCGTTCTAGGATGGGGTATGCCCTCACCTACCTATGTATCTGACGCCGACGTATCCTAAAGGTACTCGAAGGGATCCTCATCGCGGTCGCGTTCAACATGGGTACCGATCTGCAAGCAATCCTCAGCAGCCCGATACAACAGCCCATGGCCGCAGTGCGCACCCGTCATGTTACATACTAGCGGTGCCGAGGCTCTGCTGACCGGGCAGATTCTAGATCCTCTTCAACAGCTTCGGCAAGCACGGGACGCTCGCCGTCTGGGTCTTCGTCGTCATCGCCCAGTAAGCCGCTCCCCTTCTCCGCCTCACACACCAGCACACACCGACGCACACCTCTTCGAACGCGAACAGATTCATCATGGGACTCGACATGGCACGTTGATCCCCTCCTCCTCCCCAATCCTGCATCTCGCACTCACAGACTCGGTCATTCTCCCAGCTGCTTGTCTGCTCGCGCCAAATATTCGCCTTCTCCCGCGACGGCGCGCTCCCGCTCTCCTCGCTCCTCCGCTCCGTGCACCCGCGCACGCACACGCCCATCTGCGCCGTCTGGGGCGCCGCGCTCCTCGCACTCGCACTCGCGCTCCTCGCATTCGCCGGCGCGGGCGCCATCAGCGCCGTCTTCGCGCTCGTCGTGGCCGGGCAGTACGTCGCGTACGCCATCCCGATCTCGGCCCGTCTCGTCCGCAGGCACACCTCCCAGCTCCCGCGCGGGCCGTTCGCGCTCGGCCGCTTCGTGAGTACTAAATATTCCCTTTCCCGCTGATTCAGATTCGGTGTGCGAGAGGATAGTGACACGTGTATGCGGCGCGCTGGCAGAGTCTCCCGGCCGCCGTTGCGGCGCTGCTGTTCATGGCGTTCGTCCTCGTCGTGTTCATGTTCCCCGCGTCGCCCGCGCCCACGTCCGCGGGCATGAACTACACCGTCGTCGTGTGGGGCGGGACGATCGTGCTGTCGCTGGTGTATTATGCGTTCCCGAGGTACGGCGGGAGGCATTGGTTCAAGGGGCCGGTGTCGACGCTCAGGGAGCGCGATGGTGCGGAGAGCGGGGAGAGCGGGGAGCGGGGTGGGGAGGAGGAAGAGAAGATTGGAAGAGGGTATTAGCGGGGCATCTGGTGCGTAGTCACGCATCCCCGTGTAGACCTCCACCTCCTCCCCGCTCATGTCTTGCAAAGAATGTCACGCACGTATTTCCTCCGACCAGATTGCGACGATCATTTTGTCTTTCTCGACATAGATACGACCACCGAAGCCTAATCGATTCGATTTTTTTCGTTGAGGTTTTTCTTCTATTCGGCTGACATTATATACGAGCGCGACAGCTTCGATTTACGAGTCGCCTCCGTTCGATGCGTTGGCGGCATCGAATTACCGAAATGGGCCGTCCTACAGCGCTAGCCTGAATGTCACGGCCATGGCGACAAAGTTTCCGCCTACCGTTGTTAGTGCACAAGCTCCATTACCGACAGAGGTACTTACCAAGTACAGGCGTGGCGGGGCCATCGGCCAAGGAACACTACAAACATCTATGCAGACGTTGACTCCATGTGCGCGTTCAGCCACAAGCACTACGCCATTTACAGTCGACGTCGAGAGCAGATTTCATCTCCGTTGACATCTTGGGTCTGGGAGATGAAAACGGAGCTATTTGAGAGTTGAACTGATTTGCTATAGTACTCGATGACGACGCGCTATGGCGGCGAACTTGAAGAGGCCGCGCGGTGCTAACCACGACTGAAGGACCGTGATGCTCGGCGTTTTCCGGGCACAAAAGTTGTAGTTGAAGCTGAAACGCCGCGGCCAAATGATATGCATCGCTCAAACCATCTTACGTATCTTCTCCACCGCCATATATATTGGAATATACACTGGAATATATTGTGGTGCGCCGCGGGTTTAGCCTCCAAAAATGTACAAGCAACATGGAAAAAAAATGATAGAATCGAATGTGCGATAGTCTGTTCCGAGTCTGTCCAAAGATCCAGTCCAATCCAGTCCAGGGTATCATATATGCATCCTCTCTCCACACTCCCACTAGTACTAGATCCCCCAACCTCAGGCTCAGCATAGGCTGTCCGCTACTTGCCCCCCTTGATCAACGCCGCAGCCTACACACCACATCAGCTGCCACTCCACTCCAGCATAACAAAGACAAGGCGGGACGGGAAGAGACACACCTTCTCCGCAATCGCATACGCCGACGACTGCGAGTGCCCCGCGACCTGGATCGGGATGATGCTCGCGTCGACGACGCGCAGGTTGGCTGTGCCGTAGACTCGCAGGGACGAGTCGACCACGCCTGCATGAAGCGCCGCCACGCCATGAGCAGGTGAGTGGATGGAAAGTGGTGTGTGAGGGAAAGACGAGACGAGACGTACCGCCTTGGCCTCGTGGACCGAGCGCGGCTGTACCAATTATATGGTCGCCTCCCTGTAATCCTACATGAGCATACACCAAGGTCCGGTAATGTATGACCACTCACCGCCGCCGTGCTGCGTATATACCTGCCACACACCCCCATCAGCTCCAACTTCAACTGCAAACCTCACAAGAGGAAGAAACAACGCACGCAACGAGCGCCTCGTCGCTCTGCGCCGCCGCGTCCGTCGCCGGCGTCGTCTGCACCGCGACGTCGCCCGCGAACGGCTGCGAGGTGCCGATCTTCTGCATGTACTTCAGCACGTCCAGGAGCACCTGTACATCTGGCGCCCCGTGTACGTGAGTATTTCGCTCGGGCTCTGGCTATGAGTGCGCGGGGCGACGGGGACATACCAAAGTCGTGGCTGAGATACCCAAAGTCGATCGCGGGCGGCGCGAGCGGGTCGTTACTTGCTATATGCTAAGTACCAGCAACGTAACACATACTCAGCCCTCACGAGAACCGAGCGGAATAAACGGCACGAGACGCCACTCACTACACTGCCCCTGCTCATCGGATGCTGCCCGCTTTCAACACCCCTCCGACCAGGATAACGATAACGAAGGAGAAAAAACTCACCGACAAGCCGCCAAGCATGAACACATAGCTCACCCCTTCCTCGGGCGCAATCACGCCCTCGCTCGCCTGCGCGAGCTCCGACAGCGCGACGCGGCCGTCCACGAGCCAGCGCCGCTGCAGCGCGTACTGCGCCGCCTGCAGCGAGCCCGGCGCCGCGCGCGCGGCGCTGGCGTCGAAGAGCTGCAGCAGCGCGGCGAGGCGGGTGGGCGTGACGAGGTCCTGCAGGCGCAGGAAGACGACGGTGCTGTCGATGTTGGCGAGCCAGCCCTGGCCGGTTGCGTTGCTGTGTGGTGGAAGTGCGGGAGGGAGTGGGAGGGAGGTGAGATGTGAGAGAGGAATGGGGAAGGGGGAGGGGAGGAGGGGCGTACTAGAGGGCGGATTGTTCGGCGGCGAAGGTGGCGTTGTTGCGGAGGATGTCTATCCGTGACGGTGGTGGACGTATATATGCGCACTGTGCGGCGAGGGCGTAATATGGGAAAACGCACCGAAGGTTATATGGCCGGGTTTGAGTTGCCATTGGACCCCGACGAAGAGATGTTCCTTAGAGGCCGGGGTAAGTCGAGATCGAGGACGTCAAGAGGACAGAGATGTGATAGACAGACCTGTAGGTTTTCTCCCACTGCGGGCAGATCGACCAGCGTCGGGATGTTCATCGACTTGAGGAGGGTTGAGTTCCCGATGCCTGTTTGTATCGCCTTGTATGCGAGAATTGAGAGTTCGACTCATGTCGCGGACGTACCTGACAGTTCCAGCAACTGCGGCGTTTGAACCGTGCCAGTCGAAAGGATGACCTCCTTCGTCGTGTTGACAGCATACTGCTTCGATCCAACGATAAATTGCACGCCCGTCGCAGTAAGCGAGGCCGAGGTGTTCCTGAAGAGCACTTTCGTCGCCTAAAGGGATCGATTGTCAGACCAAAGAGCTCATAAGGAAGCGAAGACACGGTCTACCGTACCTGTGCACCGAGAAGGACCTTGAGATTGGACTTCGGCGGCTGGTCGCAGAAGTACCCGATGGCGGAGTACGTTCTGACACCCGCCGTGCGATCTATAGACTCGAGAGTATTGTACAACCCAGTCGCATTTCCATTGAGCTGCGCAGTATAAGTAAGAAATTGCATATAATAGGATTGTCCGCTTACCGGTTCCGGATTGGTCCTGATACCCATGTTGTTCAGAGTCTCTACTACCGGAGATACAACGTCGGGGTAGATAGAGCTGTACGACACCTGGCAGACCGCTCAGAACGATATATGAGGAAGAATAATTCCCACGTACAACCACAGGCCCAGCCATACCCGCCACGCGCGGTAAATCCGCCGCAGCCGTCTCCGCCTGCGCAGCGGTAATCCCGGGGTACGGGTTCTTTGGCTTGAGCGACACGTCCTCAGATTTCTTGAACGACGGCAGCAGGCCCGCCCAGTCCCACCCGTTTCCCTGGGCGAACTGGGCCCACGCGTCGTATTCGGGTGCGGAGGCGCGGTTCCACGCGAGCGCGTTGATGGCGCTCGACCCGCCGAGCAATTTGCCTCTGCACATCCGAGTCACACATCCATTAAACTGAAAGTTCATGGCTAAATAAAAAAACGGATGCGCAGTGCCGACCTTGGAACGGAGAAGTTGCGCCCGGCCGCGTTGGCCTGGTTCATTGACACGAAGTCCCAGTCGTACGTCGGGTTCCCGAGTGCGCGGCCGTTGAAGTCTACGAGTCGAGTCACTTTTGGATCGACGGAGGAACGCAAAGACGGAAGGCGGAGGAACGCACTGGGCACGTTGATGATAGGATCATCGAGGCGCAGCGAGCCGGCTTCGATCACGCCTACATGCAGATTCTTGTCCTCCGCGAGCCTAGGGCGGGCGGAGGAGAAGTCAGTTCTGCGCGGAAGTCTGCCGCATTCGTAGTCCGAGAAGGAACGCACCGTACGGCCAAAGGAATGCCCGCTGTGCCTCCGCCTTGAGAGCCCTTCAACTTCAACCTCATGCTACGTCAGACCCAAGAAAGTGCACGACGCACCGACGATGATGTAGTCGAATTTGGTGCTGAGGAACGTGGATACGTCGTCCTCAGACGGCGGGAACGGCAGAGATGTACATGGGGACGCGGTGCCTCCGGAGCTGGCACCCAGAACGGCCTGCGCGAGCAGACTCGGCGCAAGCACGACGGACAGCGCGAACCCGAGCATGGCGTTAGTGCGGTAGAGAGGAGGCTGGGGCGTCGGACGCACTGAAGCTCAGTGCACGGATATTACGCCGGGTGGCAAATGGGCCTCCGGATGCCACGAAGCCCAGTGGTCCTGGATCACATTGTTGGGAAGGCCGCCCGGGTACTGTAACTGTACATGTCTGACTGGCGCGCGTGCCGCGCAACGCTACGCACGGGTGGTTCCAAGCAGAAGTCTGTTCGACACGGCGGCATCAGGCAATGGGATTGGAACAATCGCGAGAAATCAGCCAAGGATCAGCAGTGTGCATGTCGGACGGCTTCAAGTGGACAAAAGCCTCTCACAGGCGTACTGTTACCAACGGGCGCCTATGCTCCTGGTATGGAAGGTGGTTTCCACGCTCGGAGTTGCTCCCAACCTCATAAGAGTTATCAAACCGCCCTTGCTTCGCGTCTTCTCCAACGAGTGATACGTATCATCACAGGCACTCGAACTCTTCCTGTCCGAAAACGCTCTTGCAATGCCCAGCACCGCACCGTTTCAGAGCCCAAATATACTAACCTATCGCCCCACAGCGCTCACTGGAGATCGCCGCACAACCTTCCCTGAAGAAAAGCGGACGCCTGGGCGGCTAGGGTGCCTATGGTGCGGTCCAGGTAATACACCACGCAGCATGCACGCACGCGAGATGGTCATTTGACCACGCCCAGCACGGCCCCCCCAGCTGGACTTGCTTTATCCTATCTATCTGCCCCGGGCCCGGACCTCCAGGCGACAGATGTACTTGTACCGTGCAGTCCTTCTGATAAGATCCCAGCTCATCTCGCCTCCGACGCGTCTTCTCTTCGAAGGACCCCAAGCACGCACGCACCATAATTCCTACGACTGTATACACCGAACGCAAACGGACTGATTCCTCTGCAGCACACACGTGTTGGGCCGTCTGCACAGCCCGCCTTCGTGCTCAAGCAGCTGATCCCTGAGCCCTACAAAGCGGCCCACCCTCGCAAGCTTCGTGCCGCCGCCACGCTGCTCCCTCCTCCGCGAGCGTGCCCAGCGTATTCCGTTCAACCACCCCGGCACCGGCGATCGACCGTAGTCGAGCGCCCATATCATCGAGCGCGAGCGCCCTATATAACCGTTTTGGCCTGTCCTCGGGCGCGAGGAGCCTCAGACCTTCCATCTCACCATGGCGTCCGCTCTACCGACTCTGAAGGATATCCAGCTGGAGCCGCAGCTCCTAGCGACAATCGCGCTGGGGCTAGCAGTCGTATGCCTCGCATGGACTCTGCTATCTCGCAGCAAGTCGACAGTATCGAAGTTGCCCAAGCCGGTGAGTCGCGCAAAGACGGTTGTGGAAGTGGATGGGACGGAGCTGATGTTAATGTCTGGGCTGCAGCCGGGCGCGAGCTGGATCTGGGGCCACGAGAAGACGGTGTTCATGAACGAGCCCGGGCGCGTCTTCCGCGAGTGGACGGGTGCGCTCGGCCTCACGTACCGCATCAAGGCTGCGTTCCGCGCACCAGACGTCGTGCGTCGCGCTCTCCTTCGCGCACGTCTCCCATTGTGCCTCACATCGCGCGCGTGCGCAGCTCATCCTCAGCGACCCCGATGGCATCTCGCATATTTTGCAGAAGCGCATCTACGATTACCGTGAGTGTCGGGTTCTGATTGTGTACATCCTGATCAGAAACTGAATAAAAAGACGGAATGGAGACCACAGCAAAGTCGTCCGCCCGCGCGTCGCGCGGCTGCTTGGGGAGGGCCTGGGCTGGGTCGAAGGCGAGGACGAGCACAAGCGCATGAAGAAGCTCGTGAACCCGTCCCTCTCGTGCGTCCTTTCCACATACCACACACACTCTGCCCCACGCGTAACGGTTGGATGACGTCATATGCATGCTCAGTGCGGAGAACGTCAAGGCGATGTCGCAGGAGGTGCACGACGCCGCGTCGCGCGCGCTGGACGACCTCACGGCGGACGTGTCGAAGCATGAGGGCACGCTGCGCATGAATATTCTGGACTGGACGGGCAAAGTCACGTCAGTGTCCTCTTTGCCCCTCTAACCCATATTTCTCAACTAATGTCCCATCTGTCAGCCTGAACGTGATTGGCCGTGCTGTATGTTGGTCATCTGTATGGCTCTATAGTTGAAACTCACGCGACAGCAGGCCTTCCAACACGACTTCGAAGGCGGCAACAGCGACGACGCGCTCCAGATCCTCAACGCGCGCAAAAAGGCCGTCTCCGCCATCGCGCGCTACGCCGGGTTCCTCGTGCGTCCCCATCTGCCTCCCTCTCCCTCCCCCTCTTCGTCCTGGACTCACCAAGCGCCGCGTGCAGACCCTCATGCTGCTGCGCCGCTTCCCAATTCTCAACGACTTGCCGATCGCCGCGATCCAGGCGCAGGGCACCGCGAAGGTGACGATCCAGAACGGCGTCGCGCACGAGATGGTGCGGCGCAACCAGGACGTCGTCAAGCACGGGCAGAAGGACCTGCTCAGCCGCCTCCGTACGTGCGCCCCCTCTCCCCTCTTCCCCCTTCCCCTATATCTCACAAGCCGCGCCCTATCTCACAAGCCGCACCCTCCCAGTGACCGCGCACGCGGCGGGCGAGATCTCCAAGGCGGAGCTGTACGAGCAGATCTCGACGTTCGTGATCTCCGGGCACGAGACGACGACGCAGACGCTCGGGTACACGCTCTTCGAGCTCGCGCGGCACCCGGACGCGCAGGCGCGCCTGCGCGCGGAGCTCGCCGCGTTCGCGCGCGAGCCGACGTACGACGACTTTGCGAGCAGGCTGCCGTACCTGGATGCGGTGCTGCGCGAGACGTGCGTGGCCTTTCTTTGCTCCGTTCGGTTGTTGTGCTGTGGGCAATGCGCTGATGGAAGCTCAGGCTGCGCTTGTACCCCGGCCTGCCGTACATGGAGCGCATCGCGACGAAGCCGGACGTCATCCCGCTCGCGCACGCCGTGCGCCTGCCCGGCGGGCAGGAGATGCGCGAGGTCGTCGTCGAGCCCGGCCAGGTGCGTCCCCGCCTCCCTCCTTTTACCATTTCCCCATCACCTCCACCTCCATACCTACCCCCTACCCCTCCTCCCCCTTTCGCGATACTCACACTCACACTCACACTCACACTCACACCTCCCTCGCTTACACCACAGACCGTCCTAATCCCCATCATCGCCATCCACCGCCTCGAGCGCCTCTGGGCCGACCCCGACGCGTTCCGCCCCGCGCGCTGGCTCGCGAGCGCGGGCGTGTCGCCGGCGGTGGCGGAGTACTCTGGGTGGGCGAATACGCTCGCGTTCAGCGATGGCCCGCGGAGCTGTATCGGGATGCGGCTCGGTGAGTGGTTGCCTCTTCCTCCCTCCCTTTCTATCTCCTTCCACATCGTCGTCGTCCCCGTTCTCGTTCTCGTCTGCGTCTGCATCTACACACTCCTCCCCATTCTCGTTCCCGCACTCGCGTGGTTCCGTCCCCCGTCCCCTGTGTACCCCGCAGCTAACACAACACAGCGATCTTCCAGTACAAAGTAATAATGGCCGCGCTCATCCAGCGCTTCGCGTTCGAGGACACCGGCGCGGACATCTCGCTCAAGATCTCGAGCAGCCTGCAGCCGTGGGTGCGCGGGCAGGAGGGCGCGGGGCCGCAGTTGCCTGTCGGCGTGCGGCTGCTTTGAGCGTGTTGTTGGTGTGAGGGGGGTAGGTGTGGGTGGGGATGGGTGGGGAGAGGGGGGGGGGAGAGGGGGGGTGGAGGGGATTTTGGTTCGTGCTTACTTACAGGATACAGTGTTTCGGTGTGAGGCTCAGGATCGGTCTGGATGTCAATGTTCCCGGAATGTTTGTTTTCGTATCCGTATCGTCTAAGGATCCATGCCGCAATCCAAATGTAAATGGTGTATACGTACTACTCCATATCGAGCGCGTGCTGTGGGATTGGCCATTTCGATCGATAAAACGACGAATGTATGCAGCGAAGGAGACGTGCGAGTATACGTACGAGGACGAGTACAAATACAACCAACACATTGATACTTCCAAACCCCATGGCCACCCAACTTACACTTACGATAATTACTCGTTAACCCAACCCAACCCACTCCCATTGCCAACCCCACTCACAACCCCTCCGCCCCCAGCCCCTCCAACCACGCCCCCAAGCCCTCATTCACCTCCTCTGTCTTCTCAAGATGCGGCCAATGCCCCGCCTCGAGCTCGAGCTCCGTGATCTCCGCGCCCTCGTGCCCCGCGTACTGCGCGAGCGTCGCGCGCCCGCGCTTGGGCGTGCAGATGCAGTCGCGCAGGGGCACGGCGTAGAAGGAGGGCGCGGTGAGGGTGTATGCTGATTTCGGGATTTCTGGCGGACGCGTACGATCGATGTCAATGGTGTGGTACGTGTGAGAAAGTACAGTAGGGATAGCGGGGACTCGGACGCACGTTTGCTGTCCGCGACGTCCAGATCCGCGAGCTGTGCGCGGTACCAGTTGAGCGATGCGCGGATGCCGCCGTTCTCCCTTATGTTTTTCGTAATTGCCTCGATGTCCTGTGTCCCCAGTGTCTTTCCCATGAGCGGGGGAGCAAAAAAAAAAAAAGAAAAAGAAAAAAGGACGGGCGAGGAAGAGGACGCACGTCGGCGGTGAGCCAGTCCGCGTAGCCCGGCTGCGTGTCGCCGTCCATCCACGCTGCGGTTTTCCCGGGCAGCGCGAGGTGCGTGAGCCAGCTATCTGGGTCTTGTGGGTACAGCAGCTGGATGAAGCTCGCCGTCTGCGCATGCACCAACACCACCGACATGCACACCAACGCGTCAGTCCACACAAAAGTAGAAAACGCGCGGCGGCGGACAAAGCGCGGAGACGCACGTTGCGCTCGATGACCTCCGCGGCGTCCGCGCGCGCGAAGAACTCCCAGTACGCGTAGCCCTCGTAGCCGAGGTAGTCCTTCATGAGGCGCATGACGGCGTGCAGGTCGAAGTGCTGCGTGATGGGCTCCATGAAGGGCAGCCCGAGCCACGCGTACGCGCGGATGCGCGCGGGGTGCAGGACCGCGAGGCGCGAGAGGATGACCGAGCCCCTGGTGTCCGTCAGTTCAGCTTGATTCCTATAAACGAGAGCAGGCGAGAGGAAAGAGGAAAGTGGAAAGTGGGGAGCGTACCAATCGTGCCCGACACCAACAACGCTCCCCAGCCCCTCCGCATCCAACAGCGCAACCACATCCGCCGCCATCTCATTCAGGCGCCACTTGCCCACGTCGACCGGGCGGCTCGTCCCGCCCGCGCCGAGGAGGTCGGGCGCGAGCACGCCGTACCCGCGCGGTGCAAAGTACGCGATCTGGCGCGCCCAGTCGTGCGCGGACGAGGGGAAGCCGTGCAGGAAGAGCAGCGTGGGCAGGGAAGAAGAGGCGGGCGGGAGGTGGAGGTAGGCGTAGGTGAGCGAGCGCGGGGCGGGGAGGGTGAGCGTTTTGGGCGTGGGGGTGCGTGACATGGGGATTGATGGGTGGGGGGTGAGGAGTGTTGTTGTTGGTAGGATGCGGGCTGAGGTTAGTTAGTTATGTAGCTAGGTTTGAGCGGCGGGTCCGAGGATTGAGACGCTCGTGGTGAGATTGGCCTGTGATGCCACTGTACCTGTTACTGGAAGCATCGTGCCGGGCTGTAAGCTTATGACAGAGCTTCGTTGAATAACGAACATTCGGGGTCAGTAAACTGATATCGAAGAGGACTTGGATGGGAGGAAGAACGTGGGGATGAGCTGATGACGCTGGGCGCCGCAGCGCTCGCCGACACTGCGGCGCACCGATCGATAGCACCAGTGTACCTGACCATGAGCCGACTGCAGCTGGGTTTGCACGAAACAGCATCTCGAGATTGGTAAAGACATAGAAATTTAGCTAGTGTCTTACAATTTCTTGGAGTAAAAGCAACTTCCGGAGCATATCCTCACCAGACGATCGACACAAATCACCAACGTCACTTCCAGCACAGTGAACTGCGACTCAAGTACTATCCTACACCACCACCACCAGCCCACCCTCACAGCTCGCGCGGCGTCCACCCCGCCCCGCTTACCGGCGCCCCCACCCACCCCCACCCCCACCCCTCCACCTCCTTCAACACCACGCTCGCCGGCGACAGCGGCCAGTCCGCACTCCAGACCCACCCCGCGCGGATCGAGAGGTCGCGGTAGGACGCAAACGTGACGCCCGCCCAGCAGAACACCCAGATGTAGCCTAGCGCGCGCGCCCACCACGTCGCTTCTATCTCGTCTTTGCCTTCTTCTTCCCCTGCGCCTTCCTTGTTCACGTCCGCGTCCGCCTTCCCCACCCGCCTCACACCCACGCCCACGCCCACCCGCCTGCCCAGCGCGAGCACCGCATCCTCCGCCGTAATCCCGAGCGCCTGCACGAGAAAGAACGGGAGCGACGTGAACGCGTACGCGGGCGCGACGAGCACGTCGCCCGCGCTGTGGATGAGGCCCGAGAGCACGAACGCGGTGTACAGCTGCGTGTACGACGACTGCCACGTCCCCGGCGCGAAGCCGAGCGCGCGCGCGAGGCGCTGGCCGGGGGGCGAGACGAGCTGCGTGCGGTGGTCAGACTATGGCGGAGAGGAGGGGAGGGAAGGGCGTACGCGGCGCAGATTCTGGTGCCACACTTTCCTGCATACACCCGATCAGCAGCAAAATCCACACAACAGAGACCAAAGCAGAAAACCACACGCACCCCCAAAACCCCCTCAACGTGCACGCATCCCTCAACCGCCCATACACCGGCGGCCAATCCTCCGCCCTGCCCAAGCCCAGCGCCACACCCCCCGCCGCACACACCCAGTACTGCACATCCGCGAGCGCCGCCGTGAGCCCGACGAACGCGGCGATGTGCAGCAGCTGCCCCGGCGCGCTCAGCGCGTGGATCCGCGCGAGCGTGAACCCGAGCCGGCGCGTGCACACGTTCAGCGCGTCCGCGGCGGCGTAGCTCGCGAGCGCGCGCCCCAGCGCGCGGATTACGAAGCGCGTGCGTGGACGGGCCACGCGCGGCGGCACGTGCCGCACCTGGTGCGACCACCCGATGCCGCGGACGTTGAGCACGAGGCACGCGGCCCACCAGAGGCGCAGCGGCGCGCTGAGCGCGGCGGGCGCGCCGGCGATGCGCCCGCGCTCGTACCGCGCGGTGTGCCACGGCTCGCGTAGGAGGAGGTATTGCACGCCGAGGAGCCAGAGCGAGGACAGGAGGAAGCCGTTGAGGTAGTCTGTTGGCGGGTCGTGTGCGGAGGTGCGCAGCGCGGCGAGGAAGAGCGCGGTGAGCGCGGCGAGGGGGAGTAGGCGTGTTGTGCGCGAGGGCGGGAGCGAGAGGGCGGCGCAGAGGAGGAGGAGCGGGAGGAGGAGGAAGAGCGGCGCGGAGAAGGTCGGGCGCAGGTCGGGCGTTGGCAATGTGCACCCTGTAGAGCTCGAGGTGGTGGAGGAGTCAGAGGGGACGCGCCTGGGATGGAAGTCGGAGGGGGGAGGAGGAGGGTCCATCGTGGTACGTGATACGAAGTCTGCCTTTGCCAGCTGCGGGCGGGGGTCATGCGTATACATACATACATATAGCGTATCTGGCCAGCCACGCGCACGCACCTGAATCGCGCTCCGCCGCGCGGTCTCCCAGCACATCGCAATCAGACGTCGACGGCGCCTGAAGCGAGCTTCTCGAGATCTGAGGACGATGCAGAGCAGCAAGATGCCGAACTGTGGAACGGAGGTCGGCGCCCGGACCCGGTGATAGCGCACGAGCCTCGAGCAAACAAAACGGAAAAGAGAAGGTCAACAACGGACCTCCGGCGTACTATGTACAGTCCTGTGAGTAATCGTCGGCGGTCCGACCTGAGGCCTGAGCCATACGGAAGTAGATACATACTCGTAAGTTAGTCGACGGATGTAGGAATCATACAGTAGCGGTAGCAGGGGGGCGGCGATAGTTGATTTCCAAGCGCAATATATGTGCATGATGAGATGATGGAAGGCAGTCCATGTGCATGTGCCCAAGGACGTGGGCGTCCGGCCCTCACGAGCGTCCGTGGAGGGCAGCAGAGTGCAGAGCGGGGCATGAGGGAGGGAGAGAAAGAGTATGTGACAGTGCCCGAGACGGCCGCAGTAGCGTGGGAGCGACCTGCCAATAACGCGCGGCGCCCGCCTCCTCCCGCCGCCTCCGCCCGTCCATCCCGTCGCGCGCACGGCGAGCCCGCTCCCATCCAGCAACAACTCTCCATCCTGCCGCGGCTATGCGATCGCCTCGACATACCCATCCACCGTCTTTTCCGGCTCGTCCCATTGCATCTACAAAGCGTACCGCATCAGCCCCCATCTGCTCCTCTCTCCGCAAAAGCAGCAACAACGACGCACCAAATGATTCCCGCCGGGCACGACCACAAACCGCATCGCATCAATCCACACCGTGCTCCCCTTCCTCCGCCTATCCTCCTCCCTTAGCGCCCAAAACCCACACACGCCCTCCGCGGGCGCCATATCGCCACACACCGCGGCCCTGCGCAGCGCGGGCGCCCACATGCTCACCTCGGCGCCCCACATCGCCTCCTCGCACAGCGCGCGCAGCTCGCGCGCGCAGTGCGCGAGCAGCGGCGCCTCGAGCGCGTCGTACGGCGCGTCGTCGAGCGCGCCCGCGTCCGTGTCGAGCCGCCACGCCGTCGGCACGCGCGTGAGCGCCGGCAGCACGCACTCGAGCGCGCCGCGGTCGTGCGAGCTCAGGTCGATGTCCCGGTGCGAGAAGTACGACGTCACCCAGAGCGTGTGCGCGCCGAGCCGCGTGTGCGACGGCAGCGCGGTGTCGTTCAGCGGCGTGTAGATCTCCGCGGGCGTCGGCAGCCCGAGCGCGGACGGCGGTGGCTCTGTAGTGGTTGTCAGTGGCGCTGTGGTAAGCGGATGAAAACGTATGGGCGCACGCACCTTGCAGGATGTGCGCTCGCAGGTACCCGCCGACGCGCCCGCCCTCGCCGCCCGCGACGATGCCCATGCTCGCGACCGCCGCACACGTGTACGCCGCGCCGATGCCGACGCCCACCAGCGCGACGCCGCCCGCCTCGCCCCCACGCGAGATCGGCGGCAGGCGCTCGCGCTCGATGAACGCGTCGATGAACTGCAGCAGCTCCACGCCGCGCGCGGCGAGCCACGCGCGCTTCGCGGCGCTCGTCAGCGACGGGAAGGACGGCGGCGCGAGCGGCGTGCTGCTCGGGTACGAGCGCCGGTTCAGCGCGACCAGCCGGATGTTGCGCTCGTAGCAGCTGTCCGCGAGCCGCAGGAACGTCGCTGCGTGTGGGTGTTAGATATTCTGCTTGTAACGGGGAGGGGAAAGCGAAGCACGCACTGCTGGTGAAGAGCCCGCCGTGGACGACGAAGATGGTCGGGTACGTCGGCGCGCGGCTGCTCGCGCCCGCGGGCACGCCGCTGTCGATGTACCCGAGCCGCACGCCGCCCGAGTCCGCGTCGCCCCCGCTGACGACGCTCGCCGCGAACGAGCTGCGCCGCGGGTGGTCGCCGTACGGGTGCTGCCCGTGTTCGTCCTGCTCGTGTGCGGGTGCTTGCATGCAGAAGATGTCGCGCAGGTTCATGGTGCGCGCGGGGGGACGACGGGTGGAGGGGTGTTAGATGGGGACCAGTGGCAGGACGGAAAGATGCAGAGACGATGTAGAGGCGGACCGCTATGTTATTTGCGCGCGCGCGACCGTCGTGCCGGCCGGAGGTATCACAGCCAGGTCGAACAGCGAGAAGCGCGATCGCAAACGTGATATTGATGCCCCAGACGGCGTGTCCGAGGTGCAGTTACAGTCTATCGCGGAATGTCAGTGGAGCAGCGCAGTATGATCAGTAGACTTTGCCGCCCGCTTATAAGCTTATATGTACCGTATCGCCCGCTTGTGCCTACTTATCTGCGCTCCGTCGACGGGCCATAGCAACGCATACGCGCGTGGAGATCTGGAGGACTGGACGTGTACACTCGAGAGCAGCAGCGTCTATGCGTTTAGATCTGGCATCACGGGGGATGCAGATGCAACATGGCACGGTCAGACTCTGATCGCGAGCTCAAGCCAGGTACGCTCGCCCGCGATGCGGATGGCCAGTAACTGTGGGTTGCAGTTCATATGTACTTATACACACAGACCTAGGGCAGTCCAAAGGCACATGTACAACGTTTACTTCCTCCGCGAACCCACATCCCCATCCCACAGCTTCGTGACGTCTGACCTGTGCGGGATCTGTCTGATGCCAGCCGCGCCGTGGCAGACCTGGCACTCGACGCATGCACGAGCGAGCCCGGGCCTGGCGCCGTCACACCAGACACCAGACGCGGGACGTGGGACGTGGGACGGAGTGGCCTGTTGCGCGACGGCAATATAGACGGGCTGATCATGCATATGATGCGCGATTAATATTCAGACGCAAATGCAGGTGCATAGCATGGCATAACATATGTTATGTAGCCTGCGCGCTTCGCCCGCGTCCGCGTCCGCATCACACACCGATCCCGAGAGCTTGACGTCGCCTATAGGCCTGCGTGCGCGATAAATATTTGTGTATGTATGTAACACGAAGATCGCTCGTCCATGGGCGATCCGACATCAGCGCTAGCGGGTCGGTGAATTGAAAAGCCCAACGGCAAACAGCAGACGGCAAATTCGAAACCGCAATTGCAAGCGCAAGTGAATAAGTTAAAGAGAACGACAATGACAATGATGTACTCGTACGTACAGTACGTAGATATCCGACAACAGCCAGCACAGAACACACAACACACAACAGGAAGACGACGATTATAAATATAAACGAAGGAAACCATCCATGGTTCAGTATCAGTAAGAGTCAGAATTAGCGTACACGGGTACATGGATACTCTATGGCCCAAGGCGAGGTAAATGGTAAAGGACGAGCGAGGTGGTCACAGACAAACCCAAGTGAGAGGATCCAAGAGCAGAGCGATGAGAGCAGACAGAGGAGAGTGTCCGGTGGGAGTCTACTGTGAGCTTGAGGTCGGGACTATTGCGCGGTGACGTTCGTCACGCTATTCCAAAACCTGTCCCACCCATATATCCAAATCAGCATCCACCACAGCACCAAAAGCCCCGCAGAAGATCCAAGCTCGCAGAAGAAACCAAAGACAAAGACGAAAACGAGAAAATCCACTCACGCGCACCGCGCCATCTGCCCCGCATCCGTCCCCACCGTCTTCACAACCGGCTGCGGGTCCGCGCCCTCCGTCTGGTTGAACAGCATCTCGCCGCCCTGCCCGCCGGCCCACGCGGGCCACTGCGGCGCGATCGTGTCCTCGAACTTGGCGTTCGGGTCGAGCGCGAGCGCCGTGTTGAGGAACGCGTCGCGGAACGCGCGCATGAAGTCGGCGTTCGGGAACGTCGGCGGGATGCCGAAGCTGCGCGGGCGAGCGGGTGTGTGTTAGTGCGGTGTGGTGTGGTGAGAGGAGGGATAGTGAGGGATGGGAGGGTGGGATGGGACGTACTCGAGGAATTCGTACGAGAGGTCCTCCGCGTGCGTCCCAGGTGGGATATCAAAGTCGGCCTGCATATATGCTGTCAAAACCAGCAGGTTGAGCAGAGATACGAGGGGCTCGACGCACCTTCCACCCGTGGTCTCCAAACGCCCTCAACATATCATACCCGGGGCACACAAATATCGCTGCAACCCAACCCAAACCAAGCCATCAGCCTCCCATCACACCCTCATCCCACCCTACCAATAGAACAGAAAGACAAAGACTCACCATCCCCAATAACCGCCGCCGCGAGCGACGGCACGTCCGTGCCGACGCCGGGGATCGGCGTGCCCTCGTACAGCGCGACGGCGGCAGCGACCTGCGCGGACCCGAGCCGCGGGAAGAGCTGCGTGATGTAGCGCGCGAGCGTGAAGTTGTTCGCGGTGAGCGTCGCGGGGACCGTGAAGAGCACGCCTTCGTGCGCGTTGTTCGAGACGACGAGTGCTTGCTGTGGGCGGGCGGGGGTCAGCTCGCAGGGAAAGGGCGTCGAGCGTAGTTGGGAAACGCGAGGAGAGAGGAACGAGGGAGGCAGAAAGAAAGAGAGAAGGAACACGCACGCCGTTGACCGTCCCGCGCGCCATCGTGACCGTCGGGCGCTCGACAATAAAGTCGCCGTCGACGACGGGCACGAACGTGTACACCTCCATGAAGTTCGCCTCGCCGACGCTCTGGTCCGCCGCGCTGAGCGCGGTCGCGGGCGCCGCGCGCAGACAGGCGAGCGTGTCGGACGCGTGCGAGCAGCTGGAACGCATGCGCCGTCAGAATCCGTCCATTTGCTCTTCCTCCGTGGGGCGACTTACTTCACGGCGGACGCGACGCGCGCATACACATCCTACACCCCACCCCACCACCATCACCCAGTGCACAAATCATCAGCACCACCTTCACCTCCGCACCAGCTCCAGCGAAAGAAAGCAGACGTCGACGCACCTCGACAATCGGATCGTCAAACGCATACTGGAACGGCAGGAACGGCGAGTTGGCGAGCACCGCGCGGAACAGCGGCGGCTGCGTGTCGCCGCCGTGCGCGACGATGTGCTGCAGCATCGAGCCCGCGCCCGCGGATTGGCCCCAGATGGCCACCTTGGTCGGGTCGCCGCCGAAGGACGCGATCTGGGGTGGAGGGGGCGTTAGCTGGATGGGAGAGGGAGGCGGGGAGGGAGGGGGCGTACGTGCGTCTGCACCCACTGCAGGGCGAATTCCTGGTCGACTGCGCGGAGTGTCAATGGACCGTGTCAGGCGCATATATGCGCGAAAATAGATGGCATAGGGGACGCACGGAGGCCTGCGTTCAGCGCGCCGCCGTTCTTCACTTCAGAGCCGCCCAAGAAACCTGCATATATGCGATGCGTTTCGATCAGTCCCAAGGGGCCTCTCTGTGACAGGCGGAATGGCGGAATGAAAGAACGGGAGAAATGCAGGGGCGCACGCACCAAACACCCCAAGCCGATACTGGATGCTGACCGAGACGAGGCTGAAGTTGGTCGCCTTGACGAAGTCCTGCACGGGGTACAGCGAGACGTTGCCCGCGTCGTAGCCGCCGCCGTGGATGTAGACGACCACGGGCAGCGGGCCGGGCGTGCTCGGCGTGTCGGGGACGTGCACGCTGGGGGTGCGTTAGCTGGTGCTCGTACTAGCGAGAGTGGGGGAGGGAAAGGCGTACTTGAGGAAGAGACAGTCCTCGTTCGAGATCCCGTCCGTGTCGCGCTTCTGCCCATCAAAGCCATGGCCCGGGTGGGGGTGTGGATTTGGGCGCGGCTGTGGATGAGGACCAGGGTGAGGATGCGGATGGGGCCCGCGCGACGTATGGTTCGACGCGCCGTCCTCGCGGAAGGGGCTCGCGACGGCGAGCCCCGGCGTGCCCGCGATGTTGTTCTGGAAGCACTGCATGGGCTGCGCGGTCGCGTTCTGGATGCCGCGGACGGTCGGGGGCGCCTGGGGCGCGGCGAAGCGCAGGGAGCCTGTCGGGGTGGAGATGTGTGTTAGTGTTAGTGTTGTGAGGAGACATGTGTGTGGGTGTGGGATGGGATGGGGTGCGTGGTGTGGTGGGAGGGTTGGGTTCGGGGCGGGTGAAGATGTGAAATGAGAAGGGTGGATGGGACGATGCTGGACTAGCCGCTCGAAGCCTGATGCTCGACGGGTAGCGCGTCTGTGACAGGCAGAGACTGCGAATTGGCAAACGGCGAGTGCTCAGATCGCCGCCGACGGCGCAAACAAGCTCGCGCTCGTTGTCACGCATGTCGACGGCGACACGAGCTTGGTGGATTGTTCTGCGCCGCACGATACAGACGCTCGACACGCCCAAGGCACGAACAGCCCAGCCCAACCCACGTCCCAAGTAAGAGGCACACTCACCCGTCGGAGGCGCCGCATAGCGGATGCCGAGGAAGCTCGTGACGCCGTCGTCGAGGTGCACGTTCGACTGGTACTGCGCGTAGCTCAGGTTGACGAGTTTGAACGCCGCGGGTGCGCTCGCCGCGTCCTCCGCTGCCAGGGCGGCCTGAAGCGGTTGCCCGCTGGACAGGGCCAGGAGGGAGAGGAGGAGGGAGAGGAGCGCCATGGGCGGGACGGGAAGAGAGAGTGGGAGACGGGGTATGTGCTGGGACTTAAATAACATCTGGTGGCGGAGGTGTAGGTGACTGGGGAAGGCGGGGATGGGTTGAGATGATGACGATCGTGGGGGATGTGCCTCGGACTCAGGGCGGGCGGGCCTGCGTCGATGTGCACATCCTGCCTCTGTTCTATATTTCTCTCCCGCTTACCCACGTCCCGTGCCCAATCACAGCTCGCACACTGTGCACTTCCCTGCTCCTGCCCCCGCACCATTTCATTTCCATCGACGCCTCCCCCTGTGCCGCTGTCGTCCTGTCTCCGTTTATTATCGGCTCGCGACCGCGTCTGTCGGCACCCCGTCGCAACATGCCCACTATGGCCATGCCCATGCGTTGATCCGCAGTGCGCCGCCGGGGAACATATCGATATGGTGAAATGCGAATTTTATTGGGCGTAGAGCAGGAACAGCGGGCGTAGAGCTCAAGGGCATAGCGTGAAACAGGGAAGAGAGAGCCTTGAGGCAGGCCAGGGCGTAAGTAATTCTGCCAAAACGGCTGTGTCGCTCGACGTTACTTACCTCCAAACGGAACCAAAAATTAGGTCCATTGAGAGAGCCCGTGCGAACGGATGACTCAGCCCGGGCCTAGCAATTTACCTCCGCGAGCCCGATCGAGTCGTTCAACTTTACTCGCCCAATCTCCTCGTCGCGAACTGCGAAAACGTCGCCGAGCAAGAGAAAGCGCGATACGTCGGCACGCATGCGGGCTCTCCGACGCACTTCTCTGAGCCCCCGCCCCCGGATCTCTCGGTATCAGTTTAAATGAACTATTGCATAAACGACTCACATGCTCAGCGTGCACGGGTACCCAGGACCCCTGCCGTTGCTGATTCCGCCACCGCATCATCGCTCCTTCAAGCCATTCTCCCGCCGCTCGAGGCGCGGTGCCCTGGTAACATTGCCCCCCCGGTGCGGCTGCCAGGCACTCTGAGGTGCGCGTGGTGCGCCGTCTGCCGTGTCGGCCGCTGCAGGCTGTAATTTTGCGCAAGATGGGTATGAGGCACGGGCTGGTCATCGGGTCATCTGCGGGGTTATGTTTTGATCATCTAACAGAAAACTAGAGCGAAGCAAAGCGCTCTACAGACGACGGGTCAGGGTTGATATCCATGTAGCCTGGTCTCGTTGACAACATTTCTCGAGGTTTGACGGCGCCGTTTAATTGCCATATATTATCATTTATATAACTGACCGCCTGTCATCTCTCCTTCGTATCGCTCGCCTAACTACTGGGAACGGTCACAGGCGCATCTCACGGCGACGTACACTATCGCTTACCTCTGGTGCACCACTGAACTGCGACTGCGGACAGCCACTACATGTATCTCTGCGAATCTAGAGCTCAACGTCCGCCTTCCAAGCCCGCGAGCGCGTCGTGCCGACTCCCGACATCTAACTTTGGTTGAAACACTGGCACCATCAGGACGCGCTCTCTCCGCCTACACCCTCCGAATCCTATCCTTTCCACCGTTATGTGTCCGTGTACCCAAACTGACTGCAAACTGACTTGACGCATCGCACTCGTACAGTTCCCTGAACTTGACAGCCTGGAAAGTCTAAGAGCGACGGTTCGATTGAAACTTGCCGGCTTTGTGGACCCGGGGAACGTGTACAACATAGAACTCTGTCGTCACATTTTCAATCTTGATGGCGCTGCGAATTTGTACGACTCGGATGGGTCTCTCATACTCCGGGTGCGCGATGCAGGGGTACTGTCGGAGCAAGACGAGATTTGGACGGTGCTGGGGAAACTGCTGACCTTACGAACACTTCATAGTGTCGCACTCTGTCTAAGAGCTCGCCATTACGCCTCCTTGACTTCGCTGTTTTATCAGTCATGCATCATGGCTGGCCGCAAAATTCAAATGCTACTGGGTGCAATCCCAGGCGCGTCTCACGGCGGTGTACACTATGGTACATCAACAAACTGCGACTGCGGACAGCCACTCTATCTCTGCGAGTCTCGAGCTCAACGTTCAACGTCCGCTTTTCGACCGCCTTCAAATTCGGGAACGCAGCGGACCGACTCCGGGCCTCTACCTTCGGTTCAATCACTTTCACCATCAGGACACGCTCTCGTCGCTCACACCTACACCCTCCGAATTCGATCTTTTCGATGCTTTGTCGGGATGCTGGATGTCTACCGGCCTCGTATGGTTCCCAGAAGTTGACAGCCTGGAAAGAGCGACGGTTCTCCTGAGACTTGCCGGCTTTGCGGCGAACGTTCACGACACGGTGCTCCAACGCCTTGCAATTTGCAGACTCGGACCGCAAACGAATGGGTCTACTCATCATACTCTGGGAACACGATCCTACAGGGGCTGGGATGTACACATCTGGTGCGTTACCGACTGCGAGGAGCATCGTGCCGACTACCGATTTCTGAATTCGGTACAATCACCAGCAGGCTGAGGTCGCGCTCTCGCCGCCTAATAAATGCTTCGAGCCCCATGTCTCCACTGTCATGTCGGGATACTGAGTGCACACCGACTCCACTCAACGTTGCTCTTATATGTTTCCCAGAAGTTGACAGCCTGGCAAACGACAATGGGGATGTGAGTCCGAAAGGTATCGGGTATCAATCGTGCAGTTCTGCGGTTATTTGTCTGGGAGGGTCTGACCTCCACAATACTTAGATGTTGTCGTTTCTTCCACGCCCTCGGTGTAATGAATTTGGACCGAGATCAGGTAGTATATATACCTAGCGTGTGTGAAGTTGATTTGAGCTTTGAAGGAACCAACATGGGCTTGGTAGGATCCGACAACGAATTAGTCCAGACCTTCTAGTCTTGTCACTCAAGCATGACTCGGCTTATCATACAAACCCTCTTCACCAACGACTTTCTAACAGGCTCGCCACGTCAGAGGCGAGCATGCTACACACTGACTGTGCTCTACGATAACAAGTATATAATGTCAAATATCGAGGCGACAGTGCCCGGGGTCCGTCCACGCGCGCGCCGCGGCGCGTGTAGCTGAGCGTCAAGAAACGAGAGGAAGCAGGCCTTGCCTTGCTTCTGCAGGGCACAATCAGATGTAGGTATCTTTACATCTCGCCAGCACGAGCCGCCGACTATGTGGGCGGCCTATGGCGAGCGGTATATAACGGCCGCAGCCGCTCAAGCGCCCGGCTCCCAGGCTGCAGCTGGCGTCGTCCAAACTCCAAACGCTCGAACATTCTCAGCTGTCGGTGCGCGGTGAGCCCCAGATCTAGAGCTATTAGCTATTTCCATCGGACGTCGGACGGAACGCACGGCATACGTACGCGTGCAACGCTTTGAACGGGTGAACAGTTGAACAAGTGGACGTCTGAACGCTGCCATGGAGCAATCGACATACGCCGCCGCGGGCGCGCTCGTCCTCTCTCTCCTCATCCTCCGGTGGTATCTCACCCTCGGACCAAACGTCCGTCATTCACTCCTTTCCTTGGATGGCATGCTATTTTGAAACTGACAGACCCGCACGACAGCTCGACGCCATCCCAGCAGTTGGCCACCCCGGCCGGCTCACGTCCTACATCACCGCCTTTCGCTTCGTGCTCGCCAGCCAGAGCATCATCGATGAGGGGTACACAAAGGTACGCCTAGCACATCCACTTACCCAGATCCATCCATACCGCTTTGGTCTCGAGTTCCGAGTCCTGAGTTCTGAGGTCTGGGTCTTCGGCTTTGCTTCCGTCGTTCAAACCCCACCCGATCGCTGACGCGCATCTGCACCCGCGTCCGCGGCCCAGTTCAAAGGCGGCCTCTTCAAGGTGCCCATGCTCGACCACTGGCTCGTCGTCGCCACCGACACGCGCGCCGTCGAGGACATCCGCAAGGCGCCCGACGACGTCCTGTCATTCGAGCACGCCCTCTTCGTCGTGCGTCCCTTCCCTTTCCCTGTCCCCATCCCCTTCCCCATTTTCGCATCCCGGAGCGAATCTGACACCGGTGCACGTCACGCACCACCGCCGCCACCACCAGTTCCTGCAAACAGACTGGACCGTCGGCCCTCAGCTCCGCCGCGACCCGTACCACACCGCGCTCATCCGCGCCGGGCTCACGCGCAGCCTCGCCGGGCTCGCGGATCCGCTCCACGACGAGCTCGTGCGCGCGTTCCGCGGCATCATCCCCGCGGCTGAAGGTCCGTTTCCGCCTCTTCTACTGTCGCGCGTGCTGATTGATGCCTGGTGCGGCTGCAGAGTGGACACGCTACCCCGCGGCGGAGACGCTCATGCGCGTCGTGTGCCAGACGAGCAACCGCGTCTTCGTCGGCGCGCCGCTGTGTATGTGCTCCCTTTCTGATTCTTGTTTCCGCTTCCAATTATATCTCTGCGAAACGCTCATGCGACTAACCATACGATAGGCCGCGACGCCGACTTCCAGGAGCTCAACATCCAGTTCACGCTCGAGATCGTCAAGGCGGCCGTCATCCTCAAGCTCTTCCCTGACTTCCTCAAACCGTGCGTCCTTGCGCGCCCTGTTTCAGTCTTGTGGCTTGTACTGAGGCTGATAGGTGACTTGACAGGCTGGCGGCCCTGGCGTTCAGCAACGTCCGCTCGTGCACGCGCCGCTGTGCAAGGCATATTGAGCCCCTGGTGAATGCGCGCCGCGCGAGGCAGCGTGAGCTGGGGGATGGAGAGGCTTGGGAGAAGGAAAAGCCGGTGCGTGTGTCTATGCACCCGTCGGATTACGACTTAAATTCGTGGCTGACGAGTGTCGGAAGAACGACATGCTGATGTGGTGCATGGACGCCGCACGCGGGGACGAGCAGGAGATCGAGAAGCTTGCGCTGAGGATCCTGTTGATCAATTTCGGCGCGATCCACACGACGTCGATGGTATGTCCTCTGTCTTTCCTTCACCCTTCCGTTTCAACCTTCCACTCTTACTCGGCTCCCTGAAACACAATCTCTCGTCACCGCTCGTTTGTTCTCTGTCACACGCCGTTCTCATCACCCCGCACCTCAACCCCGCAGACGCTCGTCTTCGCGCTCTACCGGCTCGCCGCCAACCCAGAACACGCGGCACCGCTGCGCGCCGACGCGGAGCGCGCACTCGCAGCGCACGGCGGGTGGACGAAGCGCGCGTTGGACGCCATGCCGGCTGTGGAGAGCTTCCTGAAAGAAGTCCTGCGCATCGACGCCACGGGCATCTGTGCGTTCGGTCTCTTTCTCTCTCTCCTCACCACCTCTTCTGATACATCGAATTCCTGTTTTTGGACTTTATTCCCCGTGTGCTGACTTTGCGATTTCTTCGCTGTTCTGCACTCCACTCCATTCGACCCGACATCCGACCGACATCTGATCTCCGACCGCGCGGCCCCGACGGCGACTTTACTTTGCCTTTCATTCCTGGCTCTGGCGTTGATCCCCGGCGCTGGACAACCACGACGGTCCCGTTCGCTGTCCACCAACCACTGTCGCATGATGGCTGATGGCTGACTCCTGATGCCTGATACTTCATGTCCTGCCTCACCGACCCTTGATGCCCAACGCTCACCCCCCACCGCTGATGCCTCCCACCCGCACCTCCACGTCCCACAGGGGCAATGCAGCGCCTCGCCCTGCGCCCGTTCACCTTCTCGAACGGCGCGACCGTCCCGCGCGGGACGATGCTCGCCGTGCCCGTGCTCTCTGTCAACCAGGACCCGGTGTACCACCCGCGCGCGCGCACGTTCGACCCGTGGCGCTTCCTGCATAGCCAGGACCAGCACGCCGACGAGGACAAGGGCGCGGACGACAAGGAGCACACACAGGGGTACCGAGCCCCGCTCGCCGCGACGCAGCCGGAGTATCTCTCCTTCGGGCACGGGAAGCACGCCTGGTACGTCCGCCTCCGTCTCCGTCTCTACACCCACGTCCTATGTCCGCGCCACCATTTCCGTGGCGTCCTCTTTTCGCTCTCCCACTCCCAGCGCGCTGATCTGTGTGCATATGCATATCGCACCTGCGCCCGGACAGCCCGGGCCGCTTCTTCGCAGCCGTCGAGCTCAAGGCGATGCTCGCGCACGTCGTGCTCACGTACGACGTCCGCTTCCCGCCGGGCACGGGCCGCCCGCCGAACGACTACCTCGCCGCGGCGTGTCTGCCTGGCAAGGCGGATCTGGAGTTCCGCAAGCGCGCTGCTGCTGCTGAGTGAGGAAATGCGTCTGCTGCGGGGTCGGGGGTCATGCGTCGTGTATTGTGTATATTGCGAGATGTAAGGCTGGCAGTGGGCTGGTGATGGTGGTGGTACATATGATACAGTTACAATGACAGGTGCATAAGGAGGCTCCGGATTCCGGAGCGGTCAGGACGAAGCGACAGCGAAAACGAAAAACTAGAACTAGAGCGAAAGCGAAAGTGGACTCGGAGCAGTGCGCGCATAGGGCAAGAGTAAAATGAAGTAATGATACCGTGTTTCCGTGGATAGCAATGTTCGTTTGCAAGCAAGAGACGCCGCCCGCAGCTCGCTCACTCCGACACGGGGCCCTGCAGCCCGAGCTCGAGCTCGTCGAGCCTGTAGCGCCGCGTGGCGACATGGAACGCGACGTACCCCTCGCTAAAACGCCGGTACGTCTCGTACGCGCCGCGGTGCGGGCTTAGGGTGCGCAGGGTACGCTCGTGCGCAGTGACGGCATCGTCGATGAGGGAGCGCAGCACCGCGGCGTGGGGCACGCCGCGGCACCGCGCGAGCGTGTGCACCAGGTTGACGGTCTCGCCGGCCATTTCTTCCTTGTAGAACGACAGGATGTCACTGTGGGCGTCTGCGTCAGCACGGCGTGGACGCGAGCATGCACCGCGGAGACGGAGACGCTTACTTTCCGTAGTTGATGAAGTCGACGATGTCGGGGACCGCCTGCAGGTACGCGCCGAGCGGCAGACCCTGCACGCCAAACACCCACAGCGCGAACATCTCCCCGGCGCCAGTCATGACCCGCGCAAAGATGGGGTACCGTACGGCGCTCTTCTCCAACTATACATCACCCCAGAGTCAGCATGACTATCGCAGCGGGCGAAAGATAACGGAGCGGGACCCACAGCTGTGCCCTCCAACTCGTGCTCCAGCGCGATGGCGGTGATAAAGTTCAACACGGAGGTGGTCATGATGCTTGCTGCGACTTGGTCAAAGATCTCCGGCAGCTGGTGGACAAGCGCCGCGAGGTGGTCCAGCATGGGGTGTTTCTGCGGCTCGTTGCGGGTGAAGCACTCGCTGAACGCCCGGATGGCGTCAATGTCCTCCTTGAGCCTGTCCTCCGAGAGCAGCATGAACGCGGACACGAAACAGATGAACTGCCGCGCGGGGATGCTGGGCAGGTGCAGGAAGCCGTTGCACGCCATGGCGGCTCCGACGCTCAGGAATGGCCGCAGCGACTGGTCCGTCGGCGTCATGTACCCTCGCTCGAAGCAGATTTCGACACAGGTTTGTTCGAAAGCACTTTGGTCTGACGGAGTGGGGTAGGGGATTTGAAGCCGATCGAGGTATGAGCGCATGAGCATTGCAACTTCGGGTCGGCTGAGCAGCTAGCGGGCGACAGCTATGTTAGGAAGGAATACCATAGAACAGGAAGACGACGAACCTTTCCGCAAGACGGAGAATCGCTGAGTGTGAATGCCAGGGATTAGGGCGGAGCATAGGCTGAAGAGGAAAGAGACAACAACGTACGAGTTGTGGTCGTCATCGTGCGACGGGTCAGCACTGCGCCATTGCGGATGGTCACCAATGTAGAGAGAGCCAGCGGCTCTGACGAGAGAGGAGAGGATGGTCTGCATGGCTAGAAAATCTGCAAGTGGTAAGGTGTTGAACTCAAGCCCCTTGGGCCCTCTATTTAACTGCACGTACGGACCGCATCGGCGCAACGCCGAGTGCGCAATCATCGCGGGCATCGGACATCCCGCGCAGAGACCAAGGGTACATCTCGATGATATCACCGTCGGTGGTGAACGCACCGCAAGCCGACGCACAAGTGTTACCACTGGCAGACCACCTGGTTAGATCACCCCGCGCTTCCGCAGAGGGCAGCTCAGTGCCCAAAACGGAACGCACTGCGATTTACTCCAGTCTGTACGAAGTCCTGACAGATAAGCTCCATTCCAGGGCAACAGATCCAAGATCTTTGGCGCAGCGCAGTGGCTGACCGCCGGCGCAGATAATCTATCATCCCTAGGAATGGTGGTGTTCGGGAAGGCACACGGCCCTATGAATCCGAATACACCTTAGTCCAAGTGTAGTATAGGCATACAAGGCGGCTGACCGTCTTCAAGATACTAAAGCGATTCATGCATGGGAATTATGCGTGAGTAAATGGGGAAACCTGACACGATGACCGATGGCTCACATAACTGCAGTGGAAGGCTGCCATCTGTCACAGGCTCACAACTCAGCCCTATTCGACAATGACACCGGCAACAACCAGAGAAACTGATGCGATTTGGGCGCGTGAGTCGTCAGGTAGTAAGTACCCAAGAGGGATCATTGCTATAACTGTCGATTCTCGGATAGAGCCCGTAAGTATAAGAGCACAAAAGTAGATACAGACGCCTCACTCAGCGCTGCGTTGCAATTCACCCAAACCGCTGACCGAGTGTAGTAGACACATGTCCTCGGAATTAACGCATACTCCGTGTTGACAGAGTGGCTGCAACAGATCAGGATCTTGTGAAGGCACGGTGAGAGCCCGCCGAGCGCTGTAAAGAGGGAAAGTGCATCAACGGTGGCGATGGCGGACGACTAGAAGCAGGGTCAAACAACGACACAGGAACTGCTGCTGCGGTATGTGGGGCAGAATACACGCACGAAAAGAGGCGCCAGAGAAATGCCGTATGAGCAGGTAGATCCAGAGCACGCGCTCGATGGGCCTGTAGGAGTGTAGGACATTCAATACACGAGACCACGAACGATATGCAGAGCAATGTCGTAAAAGCCAGTAATTGGTTATAACTGCGCTGTCCCCATGTATCCAGATGGCCCTTTCGCACTGCATAAGGAAATGGCAAAAGATATTGCAGGCTATCGTCTATTGAATAACGAGATCAGTGGAAAGCGATGCGGATTGCGGGTTCCCGAGAAGCGAGGAATCTCTGGGCGCGATCGATGAAGATATGATAGCAGCACAGTACATAAGAAGGGTAAGTATACCCGGATGCCATACACAGAAAGGTGGGCAGCAGATAGTCTCCGTGATGCCGTTGGTAGCACGGACGGATCTCAAAGACGACCTTGCGAAATGACGACTTTGGGGATCGGGATCAAGCATCGTAGCCCACTTGATTTCTAGGAGATACTTCAGACAGGAATTCGGCATAGTTGGAGATACTACTACTTACTGAGAAGGTGAGAAGCAGACCGTCGGCTGGTTCCTGGCTTCGGTGGAGGCGGAGTCAAGCATCACAGCTGTCCGAGAGATCGTAGGAGCATGGTGATTGCGGCATCATGCAAGTTCCTCGAACTAGAAGCTAACGTTAGTATGAGCCATTCCAGTGCGAATACGGTAACGCTGCTCCTATAGACGAACCTTGTCCCAATAGTCCGCTCGACCGAGTAAAGCCTTTTCACTTGTTCGATGAGGATGAGGGCGGCATATGGCGTTTCAAAATTGCCGACACAAGGATATCAGTCGATCAACAAGGTTACCGTCACCATCGATAATATGAAACCATAGAGGATACTGTCAAGTTGCGTCGAAGACATCCGGGTTTGTTCGCCTTCAGAGATGTTCGGAGATGTTTTGTGACGGTGCTAGATATCTGCCATTGGATCTTGTACCACCATATACGATGACATGCCGTACGAAGCGAGTGCACCATGGTCGATAACGCTCTAGCATGACAGTAAGGAGGAGGAGAAGACCATGTCACCGCCTCGATTGGCGCCCTCCGGCACTTTCCGAAGACGATTGGGCTGTCTTCAAGCCATGAAGCAACTTCAAAAACGAGAAGACTGGCGTCTATACACATCGGTTCGCCTTCAAAATTTGCGAAACAATTGCAGTGTATATACATCACAAGAATCTGACTGCCTGCAGCGGTGGCGAGCTCTGCGGAAGATTTTGCTATCTTGCGATGGCTCGCGACTGGAACGTATACCTAACTAGCGACAGTCTACGACCTTGTACCAAGCTGCAAGATATTTGCTAGCGATCCAAAGGATGTGAAGTCTCGAAAACGCGATGATGAGCCGCAAACAGCGTTTTCGATAGGTATACGCACGGCCACCCTGTTAGCTCAAGTTCTGTTATCCGTTCGATAGATCCTCCTTATAAAACAATCAAAGGACATCGCTTGTAGAGCCTCGTAACGCGATTAGTGGCGCGTCAAAAAGCAGAGGGGTTGGCTTAGCGTAGCAAAAACAAATCATCGAATCAGGTAGTGCGCCGGGGAGGGAGATTTCGAGGCACGTAGAGGGTGAAAACACATAACTTCCAAAGATCGGAAAGGCATGAATCCTACGCAATAAATGCGGTGTAGGGGGGGCAGTGAGCATCAGGAAAACCCCCACCTGCAAATTGGTACAAATTGGTACAAATTGGCATCGGTTAGGAAATTAGACCGTTTTGCTTACCCCCCGTCTTATTGGCTTCAATTTAGACCTAAATTAGACGCTAATGATGAGCAAAGCCCGTGCTAAGACACATCTCGGTGTACAATTATCGCAGGCTTAGCATACTATTAGCAGTTCTATTTGCTTGAAATTGGTTCACACTTAGGACATATTGGAAACAGATTATATTCCTCATTTCTCCTGCTAGATACATCTAACTATACTACTACGCAACAGCAGGTTATACAAGGATACGCACTAGAGGCACGACGAGCCATGGATTCCGCGAGAAGGCCTGAGCATCGCATATCCACACAAACGCGGGTCCCTCGTGATCATAGATACTCAAGTTCCAAATGGCACCGTTTCGCAATCGCGGGCTGTTTGAGGTCTTCGCATCGACGAGCATCGTCGCATCCAGATGGCCGGTCGATATCGACAGAAACGCAAGCACAGATGACCTTGGCCGCCGGTGTGCGAAAGGAGACAGGCGCGACGGCCGTACGAGATGCGCGAGAAGGGGGCGGGCATGAGTGTGAGCGAGTGCGAGGACGGCATGAGGGCGAGACAGGGGCTGGAAAGGGTGCGAGAAGGGTGCACGGGCACGACGAGGGCGCGATATCGCGAAGAAGGCACGACGAGGCGAGGGCACGACGTGGAGGTGCACGACAAGGGGGCACCTCACTGAAGTCATTCATGATTGCGTTTCCGGGGCCGAACTTGATGCAACAGGCTATTCCAAAGCAAACCATGCCCTCGGCATTAGCAGGCAGTTATGCGATAATGAGAAGGATACAACTGCGAGACTTACCGTACGCATATCTCGAAGCCAAGTTTGTAAGAGAGCACCAAGCCGCAGCCCACACTTTTCCTCTTGCCCTTCAGCTTCCACAGGCCCGCTCATATAAGGGAAAACTTCGAGGGCAACATTGCAAACGCCGCGTCGAACTGAAGATGCCATGGTAAGTAGGACACGTGAGGGAAGTAGCGGAAAGCGGGGCGGAACGTACTCTTGTATCGGTCACAATATGATGTGCTATATAGAGGAATTGGAAGAGGTAAGTAAATGAACGTACCTATCCTTACGCCAGCGAACACACGACGAGAAAAAGTCGCGAAATGCTGCGAGGCCTGGTGGGCGAGGCAGATGGATGCAAGAAGACAAGAGTCGACGTGCGACGTGGCGCGTTTGCGCTGCGCCGGCACATCCCGAGATTTTAAACCCAGACCCACAACGACTTGGACGCCAATCGCGACTTGTCTCTAGACTGGTGACCGAGTCTCTAGTAAGCAGTGACGGACAAGTCGAGTACTGCGTTACTAGAGACTGGGAGAACTCGGAGTGGCGCAAGGGGGCCGCGCCAGCTACACGTGATCATCTCGTGACCGACGTTAGACTCGTCGCATCTCTC